>VCRD01002370.1:60286-74437 GCA_006783055.1 Trinorchestia longiramus | reverse complement strand
ATGATCAGTTAATGCGTCTCCTTTATCACGCAAGTTTACTGTATTTATGATGTTTATTCTGAAATATAACTACTTTTAGTTGTTCGTGATTTAGGGCTTTGAGTGTTTTAAAATTAATTTTAATCTGTTTAATAAAATAAAATTTTTTATTTTTGGATGTACCATATTTGAGGGCATATAAGACGCGAAGAGGAAGACGGCATATAAGACGAAACGCTGAGCGTAAGCTGGGTTAGTGAGCGTCAGAAAGATTAGACTAGGCCGACGGGAGGTCTTGATTTTCACCTACGATTATAAGATGCAAGGCGATTTTTTACGCTAAATTTTGGAAAAAGTGCTTCCTATATGCCCTCAAATACGGTACTTGTTAGTTACTGTTATATTTTTCCCGCAGACTCAACTGTTGACGCGGGTTGGCCCCGAATACACAACAGTGCGAGAGGAGGTCTCTCGTCACTACCACGAGGTGTACATGGAAAAGTTGCGTAAAGCAAATCCCTCCAAAAACCGCATCTTCAAACGCAACGCTCCTCAAGTGGCCGAGCTCTCGCTGCGTCCTAGCGTCTTCAAAATGCTCGAACAAGTGATTGAGGTGAGCATCAGGAAGCAGCATAGTGGTTCCTGTTGCTCCAAGATCCACCGTGAGTAAAAATAGAGGCAATTTTTTTCTTTTTTGATAGTGAATATAATGGACCTTGACATTTGTCATACGTACAAGGAAGGTAGTTTTTATGTGAGAGCAACATGTCACAGTTGTAAAACCAGTTTTCTCTTGGTAATTATGTATAGTTGGTGATTACGTAAAAGTGCTTGACCTGCATGCATCTTGAAGGACATTGCAACTTTATTGTAGAAGGGCTTAACCACTTCTAAGCAGCGTTGCACCTTAGTTCGCATACCATACCTACCATCTATAATATACCATGTTAGTTCTTTGGAATTCACACTCGAGTTCCCCTCTAAATTTCACCTAATTGAGTTAAAGGTATTATATTAAGTAAATCCTCGTAAAACTGCAGTCCAAAAAAAGTGTACCGGTTATTTATTCTACTCGTAGCTTCACCGAAAATGAAGTAACATAGAAAAGAAGACAGTAAATAATTTTGTAAGGAAATGAATGCCGCAACGAACGGAGGGAGATCGTCACCGAGTCCTGCTAGGTGTTAAGTTACTGAAAAAACATTCTATTTCGGAAGACAGAGGAGAGAAAACTAGTTCCATACATACGACGTCTTCACATCCAGCCCGAACTCATGGTTGTCACTTGCTTCTCACTCTACATAGTTCACGAGAAGGAGAATTTCATCATTTTTTTCCCCTTCATAGCAACACTGAAGAATGCTCATATGAACTATCCCACCTTTATCATCTGGAGAGCTAAACTTTCAGTAGGACAGTCCAGATTTGAGTTGGAACGCTTCAAATTCAGAAAATAATTTGACATTGCGAGTGTGTGTGGCTTAACGAAAGAATGGTCGTACTTTGCTTGAAGAAGTGCAGCTTCATGAGAAGCTGAAATTTTCTTAGTCTTTTTCCAGATGTGATATTCTTCATCTAGTATGATACGTTTACCCTTTTTGTAGCTGAGATTTGAATTGTCTTCCACACAGATGGAAGACCTCTGAAACACCAATAATTTTCATCCCATTCATTTTTCTTTAGTGCAGTGCACAATTTTTGATTTTAGGGTATCATTTTACAAATATATGTCCATGTCATACCATCCCACTCGACTAAAATTGTTAACCATTTTTTCAGGGTTACGACAGATGTGAGTTGCATCAGAGTGCCCAGCAGATGTTGTTCGGCTTATACTCGCTCGTGACTCTCACTCAAGCTCGCGGCTACGCTATGGTCAATTATGCCTACATGCTTCTCAACATCTATGGCAAAGGTGGGAACAACTTCTTGTTAGGTATTATGATTGCTGTTATAGGTCCTTGAGTTCTGTCATTGCGAGAGTCATGCACTTCGCAAGGGAAAAGTTACAACCACTCATACGTTGACTTTTAAGCTGGAGTAAAAATTTAAATGTAAACTATATTATGGCTGACGGATCTGGTGAGCAATTGTAGCTTGCTACTAAATTTTAAAAAATGCGTATGAAAAGGGTGCTGGATGAATATCCCGTTATGCTTATTATGATAACTCTTTGTAGGAAATACATCGTATACATATATCATAGCCTCTTCGAGCGTCATGGTCTCTACATAATATAAATGTTCTATTGCACGAGCTCTGACGAGCGCTTCTTGGTGTCTTTACAACAGCGTCTTGGGGTCAGTGACATTCGTCAGCCTCGCTCTGTTTAGATGGAAAAGGATCTGCACCGATCCGACTTATCAAGTCCAATATTTTGTCGTGAGGCAAGTATACATAGTTCTCATCGAATGTCCATGCTTTGTCTTATGCCTGCTAGAAATAATTTAATTTAGAGATCACCCTTTCAGATTTGGGACGCAATTAAAGCGACACTGCGAAAATAACAGAAAATTTAGGGCATTTTTGTGACATTTACCGATACTCTTTCTCTATTTAACTGAACAAAGAGCTCTGTAATTTGTTGATCCTTTACTACGTACACAACAACAAGGAAAATATCAGATTTTAATATTTATATGTGTAACAGGACTCACGGAGTAGTTTTGTAAAAATTCCTGGGGTTTAGTACGAAAAAAAACAATTTGTAACTGTAGGTTGGACTAGACAAGAATGAGCAGGCAAGTCACAGCTCCTGGTGCTACCGGATTCATCTGTCACAGCGAGCTCACAGCCATTTGTAGAATAGAATAGACTAGAATAGAATAGAATGAGGCGATAGGTACGGGATGCGGCAACATAATTTCCTTTTTTGAAAAGAACTTCCTTTGAAAAAAGGAACTTATGATGCCGCACTCTGTACATGGACGTGCAGGTTATTTCGAGAGAGCACTTCACTACAAACTGCAGTGATGAACTATTTTTAGTATGCTGATATTGCTACGCAAATCAAATGTTGCTCCAAATTTTTTATGATCACAGTTTTTTCCGGAAGAAAATATTCAAGTCTATAAATACTCTGTGCCGTGTGTACTGTCTTTGTTTATCGTAAAATTTAGTCTTTGTAAGTATTTCTTACCGTGGGTTTGGGTTTGTATGATCGATGCATTAATACTTTTCGTCGTATAGCAACTTTCTCGTACATAGTGGTTTGAAAGGATCTATGTTGATGTTCCTTAATTCATTCATCATTTTTCTTTTAAATTTCGTGTCTAGTATGAAATGCGGAAGAATGGTGGGTGAATTTAGCTACGTGCGAGTACAATTATCACTACTAGCGGAATAGAATAGAATGAGGGTATAGGAACGAACCTTCGGGCCCATTCTTGGGTCGGATAATTACTTCGATAATTATTTGGTTGTTTACCCAAGTCCCATGCCGTATTTCTAGCCGCGTCAACCATGTCGGCAGCGGGATTCGAACCTGGGTCTTTCCGCTTGCAAGCAGATTCGCTCACCAGTCGACCAAGCTGGTGATGTAGTCAGTCAGTATCGAAGTAGTCGAAGAACGACTTACATCGAGTTATTAAGCAGGTAACATGACAGTGCAAGAATAGTTTCAGTTCTGTTTTCTAACGGTAAATGTTTTCTCAGGTAACTTTACAATGGAGCAAGAGTTATCGCGCACTCTGTACGAACACTATTCCCGCAACACTGCACATACAGCCCTGAAGGTCATCGCACGGGCCAGCAACAATTACTCTCGCTGTGACCCTCTTGAACACGTACAGGGTGATACATATGTCATGTTCACAGAGCTACTCCAGGTCAGTATCTGTTAATGTACAGGGTGCGGCAACCTAACTTCATTTTTTTCAAAGCAAGTTCCTCTCAAAAAGAGGAAGTTATGTTGCTGCACTCTGTACATGACTATGTAGGGTCGTAAAACGTGTATACACGCTTGAAATGATTCTAAAGTCAGTGTTTAGTAAAATACATACATTTAATTTTCAAAATTTGATAAAATATTGAGACAGTATTTTATAGTTTTGTCAACGCCTGTTTTCAAACAGACGTCAGCTCTGGTTCGACACTGCTGACCACGAGCAGCAATGGAATCGCAAACATTATGAAACTCTTTCGTTTGATGTTTGTGTGCATTCTCGCTCAATGGCTGCTCTCAATTCAGCGACTAGAGCAGGTTCCAAAGCGTAGACATAATTTTTTTTTTGAAAGAAACTTCCTTTGAAAAAAGGAAGTTACGTTGCCACGCCTTGTACTGCTATATATCGAAAATAAAATTTGTTTGTTTTTGTTTTGTTTCCTATAAGCTTCTAACTTCTCCCCACTTTCATAATCATCTGACGTGCTACTTGAACAGCATGTCATCGTCCTGTTTCGTTAGTTATCATTTTATTTATGGTGTGAATTCCACTTATTGTAGAAAACTAATACATCTTAAAAATGTCATTGCCGATATTTTGTGTTTACTAAACTCTACTGATAATAATTTCATCATTTCATTGACTTACATGTTCTTGAAACTGTATGGCCTATTGGAGAATAATGACCATACATTCTATTGCATGGTTAGGTGAATGCTTTTGTACTCTCTTCAAGGAGACTCAAAATACTTGTTTGTCCGCAAATGAAAACCACACTCATTCACGTTTTTTCTCAAGGGTCACATAGAAAACGAAGTCGACTTGAACGCTCGAAGTACGTGCTGGAGCAAGTGTTCCTCGTACGAACATGCGAGGGTGCAGGGCTGCTATGCTGGCGACGAACAGATCTGTGGTCACAGGAAGAGTTGTCAAGGGACTCTGCATGAATGCAGGTCAGACATTGTGGTCTCTAAGTAGTGGTCTTACTTACCGTGTGAGGAGGGCCAGAGGACCTCTTTTAAAATCGAATTAGGCAATAGAAATGAGCCGTTTGGCCCATTCTTGGGTTGATACCCAGGTCCCACTAGAATTTAGTGGATTTTAGTGTCTAGTAGAATATAATATAATATGGCAATAGGAACGAATAGGATTTGGACTCGATACCTAAGTCTCATAGTAATGAAACACTCTGATAAAAATAAAAGATATACGTGGTATATCTTTTATTTCACCCAGAATTTGAAAGCGCCTTACAAATGCCTCATTGGCGGGAGTTTCGGGATTCATGCCTTGAATGGATGCTGGAGTTGAACCAGTCTAGAGCACACACCAGGATCCACTTTGTAATATTTTTTAGCATGGGTTTTAATCTGTTAAGTTGTTTTTGAAATAGTTCTGTATTTTGTTGTTACCTTTAAGTATCTGAGACACCATGAGACACAAAATTCCGTAGTGTCTTAAGTAACAGTAGGGTACATTGTGATGATTATTTAAAGTCGGTGAGTGCGAATAACTTTTTCTAGTAATTTCAATTCTAAATATTGCTTATTTTACTCACAATGCTATGTTACCAAGAATTGAAGGATTTGAATCTGATTTAAAAAATAAAATAGCTGTATCATAGTTTTGTTGAAGCAAGTTCTCAAATATTACTCTTGCAACCAAGTGGCCCAAAATGCTTCTATGCAGACTAAGTTGCCGAGCAGTTAGCTCCAAATTCAGCAAGTTTCACTAGAGTATTTGATGCTAAATATACAGAAACTGAGCGCTAGTGTCGACGCGGGATTGTGAATTTTTGGAAGCTAGAAAATTAAGAAACACCTCCTCTGTGAAACTACTGTTGCTGCTTCCTTGATGACTTGGGGTTGAATGTATTTTTGTGCACTGAACGCACATTCATGAAATTACGAAATCTTATTACACGTATTTCTGTGAGCAACGGTCGTTCAGTTGTGTAGGCCACAAGAAGCGAGGGAAAGTTAAATGTAAAATGCTGGAATGAAAAAGGTAAATAATTTCTTGCTTAAAAAATAGAAGTAGAATGAAGCTGGCCTAAGAAAAATGTTAGGCTTTTAGCTTCGAGATTGACGAATAACAAATAAGCAAATATGGTATGGATGGTCACCTTCGTTGATAGGAATATTATATTTTTTGCGTATTCGAAACTCAATACCAGTTGTCTTGGGGGTGATTAATTTCCCTTGCTGGTTTACCGACTCTGCTTGCGTTAGTATGCAAATAGAACTAAGACCTTTAGTTTCACTGTGTTGTAGGACGCCTTGATTGTACATGCCCTATTTTCATAGAACTTTGATACCCCTAAGCTGTTGTGTTGCAGCTCACCACATTCGATTCTTTAATATCATAAATTTCTTAGTATTTTTTCTTTACAGGTTCTTCAACGCAGATGCGGACGTGTGCTATTCTTCAAACCCGTATCGGCGTTACGATTGGCTGCATTATGAAAACGGTAAGTATTTTTAAGGGCCATTTAAGCAGGTATGATTTTCCTCTGTTTCTATGGTGTCGATCATAACATAATAGAGAATTGGAATTGTGATGTTTAAACTTGAAAAGCTTAAGGAATTTTTCTATAATAAGTATAGAGTTGTCCATGTTTTTCACAGCATTACATTACGCTGTAGAAAATTTAGAAATTTGAATTGCCGTGACTTCCAGTTGAGTGTTGAAAATAATGCTCATTGCCGTGAATATGTTTTCATTTTCATAGCATGTTCAAAAATATCTTACGAATACGGGTGAAAAGGAAAAATGTGTTCATAGTGAAACAAAATTCAAACTGAACTTATTAAAAATAAGGTATTTAAAGCTGTGATGCGTCAAACGATTGATAATAGAAACAAGCAACTTTTTTTCGAAGAAAGCTCCATCCGTGAAGTAAGCGTCCTAATTGTTCGAGAAAACTTTGCTTGATATTTTCACTACTGTTCTCATTATGTGTTGACTGTCGTACATATCAATCAATGGTGAGTTTAATCGTGAGTTAAGCATCCTAACCGTTCGAGAAAATTTTGCTCATTTTCATTACTGTTTCTATTATGTATTGACTGGCGTTCAGTTAATTGCGGGTACTGTGAACACATGAAGTCTGGCGCAAGTCATTGATGGGACTGGATCAGAGTCGGGTTACTGGATCGGAGTCAGTACATGATACATTATGACTTAGTTCATTGACCGCTTTTCGTGCTAGTTTGGGAAGAAATCATCAAAGGGATTGGAAAGTTTCTTGAATCGTGACGATCTTTCTTTGCTGCTCCTAATATGCCAGATTTAGGCTACATACTATACATAAACTATTACTAATTGTGAAGAAGAGTAAAGCATGTGAGAAGATGAATGAACGGGAAACTAAATAGAGAAATGAAAGAAGTGAGATATTTGGAATGCTTTCGTATATCACTGTAAGTAGAAGCACTCAAGAGCATGTTAATTCGTTTGCTAATTTAAATCAACTAATGAAGCTAGTGATTCAAGCTTTAAATGTTGTTACAAATAGTTACCAAGAATCTCCTGTGAATCATTTTGCGGGATTTTCTACGACTACATGCTTAGATGGTGAATTGAATTTATGTGTCCTGACATGATTGCAAAAATGAGTTCGAACGAAACAGCGATGCTTGCGAATGTTTGTACTGAATATGCGACTACTAGGCGAAGAGGCAAAAATATCAACTCTCGAGTATTGAGGTCTTACAGAGTTCTACATAGATTGACACGGTTCATGGAATGAGAAAAGGAGAGGTGCAAGAGTGAGCAAGTGTGTTGGATCATCTCTGAATGACCCTTATATAACTTGGGCTTACTCCTATAATTATCTTCTGATTCCGAGTGCGAGAATGAAGAGAGACGTAGACAAAGCGATAGAAAAAAATATCACTGTGTTGCAGCAGGGGTAAACTTCGGAGATCTCTAAGCCATGCTTAAAATAGGCCTCCAAAAAATGACTCTGTTGGTCATCCCAGACCCTCGTTCAAATGAGTGACTGAAGGTCAGTGTTTGGTGATTTGAATGATTCTCCGACTCATATTAAGCTACCTAGATTTGGAGGAGGTGTATCCCAATGTCAGATAATTACAGATGTGTGTGTAGTGTTAAGTTATCCATACGTGTAAAGCTGTTGGTTCTTCTAGTAGATACTTCTATTATTGACCCATCAACTATGGTAGGAATATCTTTCTGTTTGTACGATTGTAAGGAATTTGATAGGACTTGCGTTTTCAAGTAAATCAATATTATAATGATGCATCCGCGAGCAGATCTATCTAAAGTGCAATTTATATTTCTGTTCTTTGTATTCAAATTTAACCTCATCTCTAATGACATGGCTGCTTAAATGGACCGTGTCAGAGAGAAACTCGTTTTCCTAACGTTTGCGTAAAAAATTGTTCACTGCACTCTCATATCTCGCTATATTTCGGGGCTCAATTTTCGAGAGAAGTTGACTTGTTTATTTGCTCCCAGGTATAACTCTTGGCCAGCGTGACGCCTGTGATGACCTGGAGAAAGTGGACTCGTGGTGGCGGTTCATGGTGCACTGCTCTTATTGCATGTGTCTGTGTGACGACCCTTCTTCAGACACTTCTGACCGCTACATCAGCCTCCTGCCGACGGAGACTGACATCGATGACGGAATGGTGGGTCATCTTGTCTTTTGTATCGTTGCTTATTGTTCACTGCATATTGTAGGTTGTAAATCATTTTTAATTAATTTCAATTATGAATATAGCGTAAAGTTGTTCTTGATGTCTCAAAGTGGCATTCTTGAGCGACATCCCATCCGTAGACTGTCTGCCATTGGATGCTGTTTCATTGCATTATTTAGTTACATAAGTTCTCGTCGGAGCCTTGTGGTACGAAACTAAATCAAGTGAGAAAATTCAACTAAGTCTCTGATGGTTTCGGAAAGGTAAAATATATTGTGGGCTTTCAATTGCTTTTGTCTTGATTTATCCATGTCTGCTAGTTTTCTATTATTGTGGCTCGCTATACAACACGTTAGCCTGCACATTTTGAGTATAAGAGCAACGCCCTTAATTTTCAGGTCCATTTTGAAACTCCCTTAACTTGACAGAGATATAGTCTTATTATCAGACTTCATGCACCACAAGCACTACCGCTGCTTACTTTACCATAGGCAGATGAACATTTCTCTTTAAAATTTACTGAATCAACGTGTACTGGAGTCCATAATATACAATCTAAGCATTTCGCCTTGAAATAATTAATAAATCGATAAAAAGATTAAAGAATTAAATGATAATGATAAATATTTTCTAAAATAAATAAATATTTGTAAATATTTTTAATTTTTATTTATAAATTAAATAAATGATAAATATTTTCTCAAAGGATTAAATGTGTTTTTAATAATAAGTAGAATGGTACTAGTTACATATTTACTATGCTTAATTTATTCTTGCATTTTAATTTTTTATTTGCTGATTTTGCCGTATTTTGTATTCATTGCCACGCCCGAGGAAAGTGTCTTAGTCTATTTGTTCTTTGTATTGTCAATCTTTCAACGAGCTACCTTATGAAAAGCTCGTCTTTGGAACGTCGTTGTGGTATTGTAGAGATGAGTTGTATGGTGATAATTTTCTTCAGCTTGAAACACTTATTTGACGTAAGTGAACGCCTCTTCATCTAATAGATGGTATGCTTTTGCTACGCGTGCCACACCTATTGAAGATCCTCTATCTGGTCGTGAGTGTCCGGCTACTGGAAAGTTGTAGATGGTGAATGGGTAGAACACGCCCTAGGTTCTGTATTTAAAAGAAAATCTCGGAGCCTTTGGATTAACACTCATCGTCTTTCGTAATTTCCCTCATTTTCCATTATGTTCCAATTCGTTCGGAATGTTTTGTTATTAGTGGGTGGAATTTAGAGTGGACCTCATGTTTGATAATTAAATTTGTTTATATCCGTAGGTACTAACAGGAGTGAAGCTGAGCAAGCATAACCGCGTGATCATGATCGAAGTACAGCAGGGGCGAGCTATGCCGCAGGGGCAAATTGATCCATCATCTCTGAACTGGATTGATGTGCCGCCCATTAACGTCAACAGGTACGTATTTAATCTAATATTGAGTCATCAGAATTATTACTATGGTTTCGTTTGCGCAATAGCTGTCCAGAAAGCTTTCAGTATTGTACTGTATATTACTTACTTTGGCGAAGAAAATAATCGGACCTAAAGCGCAACGCTGTGGAACACCTCTCAGCATGAATTGGGATAGAGGCAGGGAGAGTTTTTTTAGGCATGACATTGGTTCTTAATTTTATGAGACATGATTACATTCAGATTCCTAATTGTCTCGTTTTTATTTCTCAGCCCGTCTTTCGTAGAAGGCCGTGACTATCACACACTGACTTATGAGTCGCGGTCCATAGACTTGGATGTCCTACAGGCGCCCGCCGGCCACGTCATCACTGGAGTTCGCTTCAGAATTCTTGGATCTCACGCTAATCTCGAGGCGAGTCATTAATGCGACTTTCTATTTTCTTGACAGAAACATATTGCTATCATGACGGTTAATTTAGGTTTGTTAATTTTCACTTGTTATGAAAATTTCCTCTTCATTGTGTGATTTGTAAGTAGAAGATATTTGTGCTGTGTGTTTGTTTAGATGTTAATAAATTAGTAGAGTTTGACCAGTGGCGCAGTCATCTTATTAGTTGGGAATCATAATCAACGAATGACCATTCCTCAGCTGAGTATATTTATATTTCTTAGACTCAATTACTACACGTGTTCAATAAACTTTCCATTTGAACTTCAATGATGTGAGCTATTTTGAAATTATGTCAACTCGAGACGTTATTTCAACATTTCTCATACCAATGCAACAGAGTTCACATTTTGTCCTCCTAAATATTTTCGTCTCTTATCTCTTTAGGTTCGTGTTACTCCGATCAATTTCATAGACGGATTACTAAGCGGCGGACTCAGCTACTGGATCAGCAACGACAACACCCCTGTGATGGCCAGCTCACCTCGAAAGGAGCTCTTGCTTTACAGACCCGACGATCCTTCGAAATCAGTCACTCCATCACTCACAGTCATAACGATATGTACGTCCAGTTTCAGGCTACGGACATGGTGTCCGACGTGTCCCAAATGACTGTTCCTTTCTTCGACGCACAGCCCGTGACAACGGCGCCAGCTTCCTGGATCTCCGGTTTACATCTGTTCCATAAAGGCCGGTCCTTGAGTGGTGGCTTCGTTGCCCTCGAACTGCAATGTTACAACATTTCCAGGCAACTGGAGGAATCTGCCGTCACTCTTGAGTTATAGATTGTGTCTCAAGGTTAATATGTTCTGAGTACTCATTCGGTCGAGAGAAGACTACGAGCTTTTTGAGTTGCAAATAGCCAGATTTTATGAAACATCGAAGTTCTAGGTTATCGAATTAATGAAGATTAAAGTGCAACCTTTTCGTTTTAAGTCTAAGGAATCAGGTGTAAGGAATCAGGGTTTAAATGGCAGTAGAGAAATAATAGGGTTTTGTGTACTGTGGTAGTCAATTAAGACGTATTCCATATGGGATGGTCTGAGATACGAAAAACAAAAAGATGTAATAAAATTATATCAGCTCGTAATATAAGTTAAGTTTTTTCATTTCAATGTTAAAATTGATTTAAACACGCGATCAGTGAAATTTTATCTTCCACACAACCTCCACCTTTCTTTTAGAATCGAAGAAGAGTTTCAGCTCCTTTCCGACTTGGGCTGTAAGATGCAAAATCTAAATTATTGTGTGTACTTCGGTGAAGCTATAAATAAGATAACTGAATGTCAGGTGTATAACGCAGATAGGACAGTATTTCCCAGCCAACAGCCTTAATCTGATATCGAGTTAATGGTATTGTATGTGAACGTTATTGTTCCTGCTCTGTGAAGCATTGCATGTTTTGGCACTAGAATTCAGCTGTAATTATCTCGATCTCGTCTTTTCGAAGCTCTTAGTGAGTGATCGTAATGAATGCGTTGGTGGTCTTGTTCAAATATATCGCCACTAGTAAGCGCGCTGAACACAAGTTACAACCTGATTATATCATAAAAATTATTTATCCTAGTTCTAATTGGCATTTGGTAGTGTAATTCATCTAACGTTTTCTAGCGTGTATGGCGCTTCGCTGTGTCTGTAACTGTTTTACTGTTCTATTCGAGCTTCGCTCTTTTTGTAAAGTTGCAACAGTTTTGACTTTAGAAATGGTTCTCTTTTCATTGAAGCTACCGTGGTGCAGAATTTCTTTGGTGCTCAGGGCTATTTTTTGATAGGTTCTTTTGTAGAACATGCGGCGCTCACCCACGTCCCCCCATTTTGTGCTTTATAGGTAGCATATGAACTCCTAATATAAACTGTCGGGATAAATTTAGTTTAAGTCAAGCGCTTTCAGGAATTCTCAACAGCCTAGCTTATGCTTTAAACTAGCTTTGAAAAAGATGTCACAAACGATCACGGAAAAATGTTGACTCAAAGGGTTTAAAAGTTCTATTATACTTGAACTTTTCAAGGTCCTTCTTCTATGAGGTTGTATTGGTGCACGTATGTGGTAACGCATAATATTGGCCCATGTGCAATCGAGTAGGCATTCAAGTTATTTGTATGCTATAATATAGTGCAACATACGACATAATATGCATGCGTTCACACCAGAGTATTGTGAAGACGTCGGTCCCTTTCTTGCGGCTGAGATGTGAACTTCTTGGTAAGAAAAGTATAGTTTCTGTTGGGCACATTAACATTTGATATCATTCGTGTTTAGATATTTGTGAAAAGAAAATTATTGTGACATTGAGTTGCTCAGGTAATGGAATGATAACAGTATCACAGCCGTAGCCCTCATGAAATACGTGAAAATAAATGTTGAGGACTACAGGGATAAATGTAATACTTTATTCTCACCAGGAAAGTTTACCTTGTGTTTTCGGGAGTATTGGTAGAAATGTAAAAGCAAAGGGTAAGAAAGATGAAAATGATACATGTAATTGAATTTGGATGTTTACTAAAGGTGATGACATTGAGGAATTATTTGAAAAATTCGTGTACATTCCACTCGTGTGAATATCTGACTTTTGTTCCTATGGCATCCTACCTTGAGAGCATCATGTTCTGCCTGAATACGCCTACTGACCCAGTGCACTGACAGCAACGATGGTTACAGGAATCTGTCGTGGATTTTGCTCCAGAATGATGTAGGTGAGGAATGAAGAAAAAACTTAAATAAAGGTGGAAGTTTTTCATTATTCTCAATTTAATTGTGCGTACTGTACAAGGGATCATGTCTGATTATCATATTTCATTCAACTGGCGCTAATATTTTTGATGATTTACTGTTAAAAATCGGTGATATTCCTCAATTTAAAGCTCTTTCTATTAAATATAATGTCGACTAAATGTTTGTGCAACCAAAAAGACGTGTTTATGTATGACTGAATTTTGTGATACTTGTTTTCCTGCTTGTTGCTCAGTTTGACTTTTGCGTTTCTTGGATTCATATTTTATGTTTTGCGACTGACTGTTTGCCATGCCTTCTCAACTCGGAAAAGTTTGTGTAAAACAATAATTTTAGGACGTTGCTGTGGGTGGGTGCCCCTTATTTTTCAGGCACGGTTCTGATTGGTCAGTTTTGTACTTGAAATTTTTATCGTTGTATGTTATATTCGCTGTAACTTCCAATTTTTATACTAGCACGGAAATTCGATTAGTAGGATTTGTTTTTTATTTTTCCTGTCAACTACCGTAATGACACTTGTAATATTAGAGCAACAACATCATCTCTGTATACGTACAGGGTGTGGCATAAATACTGTTACAAAACGGAAACCTTTTTTTTCTAGAAAAATTACATTTATTTCAAGGTCTGACTTAAACAAATAGAAAGTAATTTAATAAGCTACGATTACAAAAGAAAATTATTCAAGCTGCTTTTCTTTTACCTTCACTACTTTGCGAGGTCTTTTTGGAAAGTCTTTTTGGAAAGACGCACGAACTACTTCTAAGGGTACATATTTTCTCTCGGCATTTATTAAATTATGGCTTTAGAACTTTGATACTCTGGTAAGGAGTAGGGCTGGCTTCGGCTTGATAATTGATTTTGAAAAATTGCATCGGTTAATATTTACGAAATAGTAATTATTAAATTTGATTGGAAAACATGTAACGGAAATTATGCCCCACCTTGTACCTGGTAGTCGGAGGAAATTTAGTTGTAACTAATTGCTTCTTTTCTTCATGTTGGGCTTGGTCATGTCTGCGATTTC
>VCRD01002370.1:25422-51232 GCA_006783055.1 Trinorchestia longiramus | reverse complement strand
TTAGCGACTCGTTCGTTACTGGTGGGTCCCTGTTAGTGACTTGTTCGTTACTGGTGGGTCCCTGTTAGTGAATCATACGTTACTGGTGGGTCCCTGTTAGTGACTCATACGTTACTGGTGGGTCCCTGTTAGTGACCTATGTTACTATCATCAGAGAAAAATTCTTCCCTTTCATCATTCATTTTAGTTCCTATTTTCCTTGAAGAAGAGCCGACACCTGAGTAAAGTCTTGTATAGTAACAAAGATTAATCACATAAAATTAGGTAAAATAACTAAGCATTTAAAAAAATAGATACTTCAATCTGTTGGAGGCCTAATAAAGTTTGACGGTATTGAATAGGTACATAACTTACAGTACGTACCATCACGTTTCCTCTGGGGATCATAGCATCTATTTATGAACTCGTATGATGTGTTTCCTAGAACATGATAATTAAAAGAAAGTTTACAGGTGTTTTGCTATACTCGTATTACGAGAGTTAGCACCGTTTTTGTCCATCTAATCTTGTACTATTCATCCATCAAGTATCCAGTGATGGACTGCTGCCCAAGACTACAATAGATACCTTTACTTGGGGTCATGTTGGGTTGTGATGTAGCGCCAGTGACGTTCAGTAGCTGATCAGCGTATGTTTGTGGAGATGAACTACAGGGTGCGGCAACACAACTTCCTGGAAAATAGAAAGAACTTCATTAAAAAAAGGAAGTTATCTTGCTGCACCCTGTACAATAATATCTCACGATCGGGGTCAGGATGATATGCGTGTAACTTGCTTGAGCGGTGAGTCCTAAACAGGAGAAATTTTCCCCCTGGAGGAAATTGGAAGCTATCTGGGGGGAATAATTACATTGCCTAGTAGTAATGAAAGTGAAATTATAAAAATAATTACACTGCATGCTACCGTTATCAGGATAGTTGCACATTTTAGAAATAAATTAATAAATAGTCACAGTGTGTTTTGACTACTCTTTTCCTTATACACGTGAAGGGGAAATCTGGATGGCTGAACAGAGCGTGGAAAATGACAGAAATAAGATTGAAAACCACAGGGTTACAAGGACTCGTGCACCAACAGGAGTTACTACACGCCAATTCAAGACGACGGTGAAGAGGTGTAGAGCTGCGCAAATTAAACATAAACGTCTCTTCTCAAACTAGACCTCTCTTTCTTTTTCCAGTATTACTTTCCATTGATGCCTGTGAGTTTGAGTTTTTCAAATTTCTGAACGAGCTATGAATTCAGGGCTACTATGTCATCTTACTCCAACTTCTCATGTATTTGCTATCGTCTACACATCCTATTCATTTATTTTATTCGATTAATCAAGGTCTTTACAGCTAGTTTTAGCGGTGAAAATTTGAAAACCAAATACGTTTTCCTTGAATTCATCGACATTTCTAAAAGGTTTAGTTGAAATGCAACTTCCAATCTACAGGCAAAATACTATAAATACATCGCACCTGTGCGAAACTGTAATGAGTCCTCTCAAAAAAGCGTTGTAAAACTTCGTTCTACGTTTGCAAGCGCGGTGATACCGAGTTCAAGCACGCGTTGTCATTGGTGTTTTTGCTGTGGTTGGTCCTGACGCAGCCGCGCTTTTTTGGCCGCAGTTTTAGCTTGAGTTCATGACAGTCGGGGCCCATTGCTGAGGCTGCGACGATTATGTCATGGCTATTGAAGCTCGTCTTACTTTTAGTCGGCAGAAATTACCGGTTTTTTACTCCTCCGTTTTAAGTCGAATGCTCTCGAGTTGCGATCTTTTACGCGCAATCGGAAAATCGCAGACGATTGAAAAGACTGGTTGTTATGTAATACTAGAGTTAACGGTGCACGTTTATACCCATCAATGTATGAGTTTTCTTCTGAAAAAATATTTACAGGAATTTGTTAAGGAACTGTTAGGAACAACTAAGTTTTAGGGAAATCTATATTGTGGAACGTGCTTTGAAACTCAGCGTTCCGACTTTTCTTGTCATTTGTGTTTTGAGTTGAGGAGATTTTGTTCGAGGTTTGCGATGTTGCTGTCGGTTGAACTAAGAGGGTAATATTTTTACCACGCATTTCTAGCCCCCCATTGTTGATGTTTTTGCCTTGCAGAATTTCATTTACTTTAAATGAATTTCAGTTCAAACAATGAGTTTTTATGAGGTTTTCCTTGAATTAAATTTCATCTAAATATGTAGCATACGAAGAACTTACGATGCCAGGGACCTGATCTACCCAAGTCAATGTTGAAGATATAGTTTATTATGAGTAAGGTTCATAATTTAAATTTAAAATTGCGAGGGAACCGTAAGTGTTTTCTGAAAGCAAGAAACCGTACAATTTAAAATTCAGGTAACAACACGATTTTCAGCACAATTTAGAATTCTATAAAATTCCCAATAGAAATAGAACATCATCAAAGCACTGCCATAAATCACGTAAGCCATCCGAATTATGCACACAGGATTAAGTCATTAACCCCTTTCGAACCACCAAGTTTTCAGTCACCATTTCTTACAGTTGCAGTGCAATCACAGATGTGATTGGACATGTGCACTGTACTCATATATAAACATATTTTAATTTGTACAACAACACAAGTAGAGGTGAGAATTCCATAGTTCATATTCAAACATATGTATATGTTTTGTGTTATCCTAAACTTGATTTGTGATGTAATTCAAATACGGTCACTAGCATCCGCAGACTTTTATTAAATGTAACTTTTCGTGTCGTGAGGATTTTCTCCTTCCCCTGTGCAAGAGACCGATGGTGCAGGAGACGTGAAGTACATCATGGTAATGTCGTCTTTTTTTGTGTGTCTTGTGTGGGCATAGAAATTCTGTAAGGTGCTATGACGTAAGCAAAATGACATACATCTAAGTTTAACAAGGTACTTTGTACAATCATTAAAACAAGATGCTGTATGGTATCAGGCAGCGGTGTTGCAAATAGTAGTATAACACCATGATAACCGCATAGTGACACATTGTATGGTATTAGATATTAGAAATAGTAATGCAGCACCATGGTGAGAATTTCAGCACTGGAAATCTACGATTTCTTTTTACGCACAGTTACCGCCGGAACTTTCCTTCAGTTCACACAGAAACAATGCGCCAATATTATTTAACTTTTAAAAAAATTATCAGCAAGTAACAAGTGAATTCGAAGATGTATTTTAGATATAAGGATTTACTTTAGTTTTTTGACGAAAAGCTTCGATCATTTGTCAACTAATGATCAGAAATTGACGGTTTTTAAAGAATATTACTGAACAATGAAAACGGAACACTTTTGCGAACTCTTATGTAGTTTAAAAGTGAAGTAAACCGGTGGGCTCCTTGTAGTGCAGACAGAACAACTCAGTTCTGAGGCGCACTCACATGATCGACTTCACTGCATCTTCATTGCTGTTGTGCCGTGCTGTGAAATACACGAAGAGATGAATCAGGAAATGCTCACAGCTATACATTATACACAGTGTGTTTAAATGTACGGAAACAGATGTTAATGATTCACAAGTGAGCATGTATGTATATACGTATAATGTAGACTTATAAACGTATGTATGTACAGATGGATGTAGCATACGTGCATACATATGTGGCATATATGTATGTGTATGAATTTATGTACGTGTATGTGTAGGTATATTCCTGTGTACGCTATGGTGGTACGGGTACGAATATTGACAATATAAACGTTAGTATGTATGAATTCACAAATAATGTTTTCGGGGCGAGTGTGCTTCATTAATTCTGGTTTGGTCACTTGACAGTCCGTGACTGCGGACAGAGCGACGCAGGTCTTATTTCCGGAAGAAAGATTACACCTGCGCAGCGGCAGCGGACGTTCTGGCTTACGCTGAACCAAACCAGGAGGAATTTTCACTGTTCCTTTTATCACGTTTTACTGGGTTTACAGATTGTAAACAAAGGAAAACTTAACTTACCTTCTGACCAGGGGCTACATGGACTAGTTTTCGAAGCCCCAAATAAACACGAGATAGAAGAAGAAGAACCAGACCGGACAAGGAGATGTAGCTAGAAGACGACGGAAAATGAATGGTTCGATTCAAAGAGAAAAAGTATAAGAGACAAGGAAATGACAATGGCGAAACAGAGAAAGGTGAAATCTGAAAAAAATGAGCATGCTAATAAATATATATTCTCGAAATTGATGCAAAAAGTCTTAGAGATATTGGGAAGTTTCGAAAACTGTGGGTAGAATACATTATGTTTAGTGCACTAGAAACTAGTCATGAAATTGCAGAAAAAGATCCAAATATTCAAAATAGAGGGAGACTTCTAATTATCAAGGGAAAAATCGTAAAACCTTTAAAGAATATAAATAAAGAAAAAAGAACGACCTTAAGTTACAATTTTCCTCGGACGATGCAACGAAGTCGTCATCGTCGTCGTGTCTATGGGAGGCAACACGTGACTTCAGCAGTCCATTGCAGGGTCAGCAAGAGCTGCCATTTAAAAACTGCTCCTGGTTCATTGTGTCAGGTCTCATGTTGTTCTCATATCGCATGCACCTAGAGAGCATCACTAAAACTGGTCGCACATTATGATTGGTTTTAATTTTGATTCATTATAGGAAACTTATCTACAGTACGTACTTATCTAAGTACGAAACTTATCTACATTTATAATCGACTATGTATCTCCATCTTGTTGCATCTGTGTGTGTCCATTCCATTACTTCCTATCTATTACTGAAGAAAAATTATTGAACTGAAATCAGAACGGGTATGCATGTATTACAAGCATTGTATTGTGGATACCAAAAGCACTGGATCACTATAAAATACACCATTTGTTTCGTTATTAACTTTCTTCTCTTCCACGACTATGTTATCGTTAGGTAAGATACAAAATGAAAATTTGTATATATTCAAGAAAAATATTCTGATTTTGATGGTACCACGGGTAAAACTGAAAAATGCATTTCATTTCATAGACCCTTAATTTTATCACTTTTAAAACAAGAAATTTCAACGGGTACTATCTGAGCCACGTTATCGTTAGATAAGATGCTCAATAGAAGTCCTGTATATATTAATGAAAAGTATTCATTTAAAACACAATAATTCGTCGTAAATCTTCAATGCATTTACCTTTATAATAATTTCAAATTAGTCAAATCTAAATCGTGGAATTTCCGCGGGAACTGGCTAGTGGAATATAAACAGTCACGTTTGCAGAATTCACACTTTTTGGCCACACTGGTTTGCACATTTTTAACATATTTTAAAATAAACTAGGAAAGCGATGTAGCTGTGATTTTAAACAACATTTAATTTGAGTTTTTTATGAATTTACTAATTGAAATAGCGTTCATTTTCAATGCACTTCTCTCCTTAATTTTAAAACAATTCTATGCGAACTGATTTAAAACCTATTTCACGCATTTTAGGCACATTATTCGAGAGCTTTATTATCATCCGTAACAAAATCTCCGTTCCACGCCTTTTAAGTGTATTAATCAAGAGCTTTATTATCATCGCTTGCCTTGGTAATATTTAGTCGATGTAAATGCCTAGTAGTGTTCATATATCAGTCATTAAGCACCCGTAGCCTTCGTTACCTGTGCACCTAGCCATCATGTCGACGGCCGAAACAGCGACAAGAAATTCTCGCTTACTTCTGGCGAGCGCTATTTTGTGCAGCTGTAATTTACTCTGAAGTGTAGCAGCCGTAAAGAAGTGATGCCGTATATCTGTCGAGCAGCTCCCAGGCGTGCCTACAGTCCACGCTAAAACTAAGAGCGTCGAGTCACAGCGAGTTCTATCTACAGTACAGTCGCGCTTAAAACTTTGAGGTATTCGTCTCAACTTATGTTCGTAGTATACTTGAGTAGATTATTGATATTTGTGTTGAAGAGTCAGCGATAAATGTCTTTTCTAGATGCAGTACAGGTGGAAGAAAAGATCGAGATATTTCAACAAGAGACCAAGTGAAAAGTTTGAAGGCGTGCTTCCTTTTGAGTTACGAGGTGTATTGTGTAGATGGAGGGAGCTGCAGTACCAGTGTACTTCTCTGCACTGTACTCACTGTACTGTACAGTTTTCTGCACTGTGCTGTCAGGGCGAGGTGGGTGCTGTGCAGCTGAGCAGAAGAAAATCTCAACAAAAGTATAACAGACACAATTAATATACGCCGATAACTTAATAATAAACGAGTTCTTTGTAAATGAAAAATTCTCAGGCGCACGAACATGCTACATATTCGAGAAGTGACAAAATTTAAATTAAAAGGTTTTCAAGCGGAGCGATGTCACAATTCATCAGTGCGCCAGCATGAGAGTTTGAGGCGCCCAAACTTTCAGAAAGAAGAGCTTGAACACGGAATTAATTACCTCATTGATACATTGATGGATGAATTTGTGCTCGCAATCGCAGATATTGCAAAGTCAAGAACAAAACAGTTGATGCAAAGAGTCAGTGCGACAGAACAGAGGGTATGCAGAGAGAGAGGCATAGGTACAGCGAATGTTGAATGCCAAATCTTATATTATAGGCTGAAAAAAGTCTATTGAGCTATCATTTCATAAATGATTTTATTCTAAAACAATTCAAAAATCATATATGTGCTGCACTGTGGCCGGCAGTTTGACACAAGTATGAATGATTAGAATCAGACCTCTGTCATACAGTCCTTAATTCGGTGTTCGAATTTCGATCCCAGCTTTGAAAACATGTGCTGCTCAATGAAGCCAGCTAATTAAAATCTGATGAACAATTAGTCAGTAAGTCAACTAATATGCCATTTGTGACCCGATTTTCAGGAAATGGAGACCATGTCTCTTGCTCCCCCAGCAGCATTGACACAACGCACACTTGTACGAACACTGCCGACTATTTGGATAGCTTGCGTGATGAATAATGCACTCGTTGCTATCCATGTATATTTCTACTATTTTAATGTGAGTATTTTATATACAACATTTGAAAACACAACTGTTTTTGTATTGCAGAATGTTCTCGTATAAATTAAAGTAGACCTGGCTGTCCGAGACGCTTTCTGGGGGAGAGATACAGATGGCGTCATGGTTCAGTTTCTGTGTTTGGTTACGGACATTGACGGTGCGATATTTAGACCAAATATGTACACATACTTATACCCCGAGCCATTGATTTTAGAAATTTGAGTATACCGAATAATACTTAAATATACACTCTGAAAGCTTCTCACAACATGTATCATAGCAACTTGTAACACAAGTCGTAGATACGACTACAACATAGCTACTTGTACCACGAGTCGTAGATGATTCATACGACCTATAACATAGTTACTAGTACTACAAGTCGTAGCTAGTTCATACGACCTACAACATAGCTACTTGTACTACAAGTCGTTTACAGTTCACGTTGTTCAGATGGGCAACAACTACCAGACCAGCAGCAAGATAAGTGTTGGCACTTGGCCGTCATATCAAAACTGAGGTGAAAACAGGAACATGAGACCCAGCAGGACACAACACCCATCTTTTTATGCTATTCACTAGTAGACCCACACGTGAAAATTCATATGATATTTTCTGAAAATTTTAGATTGATTTGCCAGTGGGCGCAGGCTTTGCGAAGGAGTTTTCTCATTGAAGGATTTGCCTTTGGTATCCACAATGCAATGCTTACAATGCATGTATACCTTACCGAATTTTCTCCTATCTAGATCCTTAAGAGCGTCACAGAGAGACGGATCAAGCAAGCAAGCAACAAACTGTATTATTATATAGTGGAATTGTGACTCAGGGTTGACAATGCCATTACGGCTTGTAAGATTAGATATGCACTTAGTCTTCACGTGATATGATGCAGTTGCTGGTGTTTGGTTTGACAAAGAGACGACTTCCTGTATTAAATGCATAACTCATGGTCGCTAAATAAATTATGCATGGTTGAAACGTAGCCAACAATTTCTTGTTAATTGCTGGGGTGCCTAGAAACTTCAAAGTTGTTGACGAGGCTCAGGGACCTTGGAATCTTCAGTCAGTGATTACGTAAAAAAGGTGATGCTTGTGCCGTTAACGCTCTAGAAATGGAGTTTATAAAGAATTTGGAAAGATTACTGGTAATCGTATCAGTCATACGGTGCAGTTTTATGCGAATACTGTTGTAGTTTCACACTGAAGTGACCGCAATTTCGTGCCAGAACGATCACGGTAAAAATTGAAAAGAATAATCTCAATTTTATGCAGGAGCTAGTAGACCCACACGTGTAAATTCACGTGTTTATTACTGAATTTTTTCTTTTGATTTGCCAGTGGACGCAGGCTTAGCGAAGGAGTTTCCACATTGAAGGATGTGTCTTTGGTATTCACAATACAATGCTTAGAATACATGTATACCCTATCGAATTTCCTCCTATCTAAATCCTTAAGAGCATAACAGAAGGACGGACCAAGCAATAAACTGTGTATTATTATACAGTGGAAGGATCGTTATTGCTAACATTTGTATGCCGTTTGTTGAAGTGAGAATTAATGAATAAAAAATGCCAGTATTCGTGTCCCAAACCTCAACTGATCATCTGCAGGACATCTATTCGAAACTTAAACTTAGGCACGTCGGAAACACGAGTTCATTTCTTTGGGCAGAACCATGCACAACACACCGAATTTTTGATCACTATTTAAAAACACTCACTGATTATAGTTCCGTTTTATAACGGTAAATGAAGGTGCATTTATTTATTGCAATAAAAGCCCAATTATTGAAGTCCATTATGCGAACCCACATTGTAGTAGCTGATATAAAAAATAAATGTTTATTCCGATCGATTATACAAGCCCATACTGTACTACTGACATCAGAAACATATGTTCTTTGCGATCTATCACAGAAAATATGACTGCACTTGTTATTGACGATAAAGGGGCTTATTTGATCAAGTCAGTTATATATGCTAGGGCTGTACTAATTCATGAAGATGAACACGCTTTGTTAATTGTGGTCCATTATGTAAACTTGTATTGAAATAGTTGAAGAAGCTGTCTATCTATCCACATATTATATAGAACTGAACTCTTCTTACATAAAAACACTCGTTCATTTCGGTCCATGAGGCAAATTCAAACTATTCAAACTAATCCAACTGACATAAGGTCATTGTATTCACTCTGACTCATGATACAACGAGACCTGCACTGACTATTGATGTAGAAAGCCAGTGTTCATCTTGAGCCATTACATAGACACGAGGTGTACATAAATACGGCGTACAGGAGGGTCTGCAAAAAATCTTCGTTTCTAGGCAGGAAACCGAGGGAAGGGAGTGCAGCGGCGCGTGACCGAGGGTAGAGATGCCCTTGTGAGCGCTGGTAGCCAACGGTGTTGCGCCCTCAACTGCCCTCGCTATTTCCTGGGAAATTTTTCTTGAATTTTCCTCGCAAATGTCGTAACCTTTGCTGGTTCATATGTTTAGATTACCGTAGGGAGTCAAATCAGGTATCCTCAAATTACACTTGTAGTCATAATTGCACTTTATTTTGACAATACTCTAATTTGTTTGAAAGGAGTTCCGTAAATAACCATTTTAGCTCATTTTGGAAATTTTTCCTTAAATGATCACCTTTTTTGTTTCAAGAATTTTTCTAGAAATGAACCCTTTTTTTGAAGTGTGGCGCTCAGGCAGTGGAGCGGTGAAGATTCTTCTTGAATTTTCCAGTGACTCAAATTTGTGTTTCTAACAAAGTTGACCGATTTAAAAAAAATTGCTCTGAAAATTAATGCATACTTCAGTATATCAACAAGGTTATATATTTGATATACTTGTTGAATGAAAATATCAAGTATATTATTAAATATAGACCTTTATTTAAGTCCATCTGTAACCTATCGTTCAAATTAAGACACGCATTGGCGCATATTTCTCCTTAATCTCAGAATATTTCAGTTGGATAACTATGGATTATACTTATACATGCCATTAATTTTTTCAGGTTCCATTTTCTGAAAACGAAATTATAATACATAGTATCTGAGTTCGAATTATTTCACTCTAAATAAATGAATACAAATTTGTCTTTTTACAAACATTAAACATTAATCATGTGTTGTTTTTTACCTGGTTTGGACAAGCAAGAGGGGTGATTATTTGTGTAGTCGTTACGATGTAGCATAAAATTTGACTTCAGATATACATTTATTTTTTCTCATGAATTACAGCTAGAGAATTGATTTCAACTTCAGTTCAAATGAGTAATCTTTCAATCATCCATTAATTTACTAATACATCATATTTATATCACATAATCCTAAACTAATAACATATATACTATGCTACATAAATATACAATAACATGTGTGCGTCATGGTACAGTACATAGAGGCTTGCTGTCTAACAAAGGTATTTCTTTTTATAAGTATTATGAAATACGATATTTTTTGGCATAATTCTCACAATTACTACCCACGCAACTTTTTCCTTAATTCATTTAATTGTTTCTACAAACACTTTCTTGTTCTTCCGGGTTTTATTCCCGAATAAGAGACTGTTAGCTGGAATTACCTTTTAATTACCGAGTTAGTTTCCTCGCTGTGTGATTTCCTCGTGGTTTTTTACTCATTTCCTGAGCCGTGAAGTTTTTATCATCGTCGGATGTATCTCAAAACAAGAGGGCTTTCCGTTCGACGGATCTGGTTTCTTTCTATTGAAAATTCTACAGAAGCTCCAACTTACAGGGTATTACGAAGAGATGAACTCAGGTTTTGACAAAAAATTACTATTGTATTGTTTTAATGACAATAAATAATCGTTTCTGCAACGATTTATTTTCTCAAATTTAATTTAACTCTTTAGAATTGTATGTATATCAATAAACATCTCCTGAAACACAATATACGAGTACTGGGGAGTCAAAGAGTGAGTACATCTTTTTGGGACACCGTGTAGTTATTGAACAGTGAAAGTTTCACTGCATATTGAGTCGTATTGTTTTGTGTATTAATGTTCACATCCGTAACAGAATACATCGACTGTCACATCATGATAAGAAATAAACTGAAGAAGTCGTTTCTATCATTAGGAACGAGCTCGTCTACTTCTGCACAGTCAAAATACACGTACGTTAAACGCTTGTGCGTTCACAGATATGTAAGTATTGTTTTGTTGTCTACTTTTTAGTGTGAGGCGATTTTATTGTTGATTAACGAACTTATTTTAGTGCAGGTGATTTCAGCGGCTTCATGAAATTAGCATGTGCGACTTGAAAGAAGAGATTAATGATTGTGTTTGGAAACGCCTCGATGAAACAGACCGTCCGGTCGCAACAGCTTCTGCAGACACCACAGAGTCACAAGCAGTCCTGCATTATTTACTCCTCCGCTCCGGGAATAATTCGATGCTTGGAAAATAGGGATGCACGTTCTTGCTATCCAGTGGACGTTTTACGAGAAAATAAAGGTGCACATATATTTTTTTCATTTTAATACATTAACATTTACAGAACGTGCTATGCTTCGAAACTGTACCTTTTGAGGGATGTTATGGAAGTATCTGCAAAAATATTTCTTCACCTAGAAATGCTTAAAATAAGTTTGATATTAACTGCTTGCATGACCAAGCGCAATTTTGAACAAAAAGGCCACGTGAAAAGAAAAAACTTTTCATTATAATTATTATTGTATTTCTCGTTTAATCACCGTAGCCACACTGAAACTTTTCATTTTAAATGAATTTCTGGTTCATTTTAGGTGTTCAATTTGTCTACGTCTGTCCCTGAGTTGGCTGCGAGCGTTTCAGGTTGCCATTCCAAGGAGGTTTCAAGTTTTCTTTTTTACGAAGATCTTCTGTTTTGTCATCAGTCACACGGAGCAAATTCTTGTGCAGCTCGTCAGCACCCCTGTGGCACAACTGAGCAGCTGCAGTTGCTTCTGACTTACTGTTGCCATGATCGTGTGGCATAGCAGTTGCTTCTGACTTACTGTTGCCATGATCGTGTGACATAACAGTTGCTTCTGACTTACTGTTGCCATGATCGTGTGACATAACAGTTACTTTTGACTTATTGTTGCCATGATCGTGTGACATAACAGCTGTTTCTGACACTGTTGCCATGATCGTATGTCACAAGAGTTGCTTCTGATTTATTGTTGCCATGATCGTGTGGCATAACAGTTGCTTCTGACTTATTGTTGCCATGATCACTACTGAAGACCTTCAGTTGTTAACATCCACTGAGTAACTGGTGAACTAGCGTGGAGAACGCAACTGTTACCAGCATACTGTTTTGCTCAGTACAACCTTGTGAAATATCACTTCACTAGCACATAAATATCATCTGTACGTACAGTACATCTCTTCACAGGATTCAAATATCATCTGTGCGTACAGAACATTACTTCACAGGACACAAATATCATCTCTTCGTACAGTACATCACTTCATAGAATTCAAATATCATCTGTACGTACAGAACATTACTTCACAGGACACAAATATCATCTGTTCGTACAGTACATCTCTTTATTTACTCTAGTGAGGAGAGTTGTATGCATACGATCCACGGTCACGTCTTTTCTGTATCTGGAGACATTTGCTTTTCCGAAGTTTCGAAGACTTGAACACAGCAATTGACTAAAAAACACGGGTAAGAATACCTTTAGACAACTTTCTTTTCCCTCTTTCTTTGTTTCTTTTCATCGCTGCGAGGACACTTTATTGCATCTCTTTCTCTGGCAGAAAAAGCAGTGCATTATTTTGTTCTCAGACGAGACTTAAATGTGAGTTTTTTTGCCGGTTGGTAATATTAATATCGCAATGCGAGAGAAAATGATTTGTGCGCAGCATCATCACCAGTAAACAATTTGAGTGTATGATCATCCTTGTTGAAGAATTTGAGTGTGCCATCATCCTTGTTGAAGAATTTGAGTGTGGCATCATCCTTGTTGAAGAATTTAGGTGTGCCATTATCCTTGTTGAAGAATTTGAGTGTGGCATCATCCTTGTTAAGAATTTGAGTGTGGCATCATCCTTGTTGAAGAATTTAGGTGTGGCATCATCCTTGTTGAAGAATTTGAGTGTGGCATCATCCTTGTTGAAGAATTTGAGTGTGGTATTATTCTTGTTGAAGAATTTGAGTGTATGATCATCCTTGTTGAAGAATTTGAGTGTGGCATCATCCTTGTTGAAGAATGAACAAGGATATATACAAAATACTGCAGGCCATACAGCTTACACAAATACAAAATACTGCAGGCCACGCAGCCTGCACAAACATGAAACTCGACCACCTCCACTGGTTGCAGCGCCCAACGCTCCACTCAGTTATGTATTGAATAATCGTGACACACAATACTGTCCCCTATTTTGTATTGGATATTAGTTACGCACATTCCTGTATTTATTATGTACTGTACATACACGAAGTACAATAATGGACTTCATTTTGTATTGAATATTGGGGGCGTGTAATACTGTACCTACAATATATTGAGTGTTCTCAGTGCACAATATTGTACGTATTAAGTATGAGCGTAAAATATTCAAGCTGCAGTCGTCGTTATTGATATGCTGCAATCATGATCTTTTGTTATTGTTTATTTTCTCTCCAGACGAGTCAATTTATGAACGTATCTGTTCATTTATGTTTCAAGCAAAGCTTTTTCTTTATTGTTGTTATTAAAATATACCTTTGAGGAACTCTTTCTTCACCATGTTTTTCCTGTTGAGTTAGTTTTTAGAAATTTTTGTCGATTTTATTTTCAGGCATTTTCTTTTTCTCCATTTATTTACATTTAGGTACTCTTGCATGACTGTTGTCAAATAGTTATAGGTTTAGCAATTCCTTCAATTATTAAACTTTTCGTTTGTTTTTCCTTGTTAACGCAATATTTTCTGATTCTTCCAACTACTCGCTGATTTTAGAAATTCTTTTAGCTCAATTGGGGCCTAGTTTCTTCTGTTCAGCACTAGGCAGATCTGTTCAACTAGTGCTTGCTTTTGTCAGTTGAGCTTAGCTAGTGTTTAAATTAGTCACTAGAGTTTAATTAGTGCTTAAATTAGTTCGTAGAGTTCAGCTAATGCTTAAATTAGTCACTTGAATTCAATTAGTGCTTAAATTAGTCATTAGAGTTGAGATAGTACTTAAATTAATCACTTGAGTTCAGTTGGTGCTAAAATTATTTACTTGTGTTCAGCTAGGGTTTAAATTTGTTACAGGAGGCCAACTGGTGCTTAAATTAGTAACTTGTGTCCAGTTGGAGCTTAAATTAGTTACTTGTGTCCAGTTGGAGCTCAAATTAGTTACTTGTGTCCAGTTGGAGCTCAAATTAGTTACTTGTTTTCAGTCGGAGCTTAAATTAGTTACTTGTGTTCAGTTAGAGCTTAAATTAGTTAGCTGTGTGCAGCTAGTGCTTAAATTAGTTCCGTGTGTTCAACTAATGCTTAAATTAGTTGAGTTCAGTTGAAGCTTAAATTAGTTACTTGCGTTCAGTGTCTGTCTGCCACTGGTATCCTAAATACCAAAATGCGTCTCAAAATCGACAACCCTTCCTGACTTGAAGTGATTTAAGGCGCGCCTCTGACCCCTCGTGTCACTTCTGCCTCCGAGCGACTGCCTCTGTCTGGGGACCGAAATGTATTGTAGCTGTCTAGGTATTTCTTGCCTTGCAACCCGTCCCTTTATAAATGAACTCATTAATGCGTAGCGTCCAGAAAATAGACGCAGAAAAAGTTGGTACTATGAAATGATTTAGAAGCGTAAAAACCTTCCCTGGCGTTAGAGTTTGTCTTTAAACCGTAATGTAAGAGAAAGAGCAACTCTATCGTAAGAGAAAAGTTTTACACTTATAAATGATTTCATAACACCAAATGCTTTTGCGTTTATTTTTTAAATGCAGTGCATTAATAAGTAACAAAACATTAATTGTCATCAAAAGGGTTCGTCTTGCAAAATTGTTTAGCTAAAATAATTACTTTTTACTGATGTAAGTGAAGTTTTAGGATGAAATGTGTGTTGACATTTAGATCAATATATTCTCTAAAAGCTGTCGTTGTTGACGTGTGTTTGCTGCCGTCGGGATAAGATTTAAGATGGAAATACAAATTCTCTAAAAATGCTTTTAGTACGGACCCCTATAACCGGAGAGGATTTTATTACAACAAGTTAAATCTTGAAATACGATGATTAAAATTATGATTGGCCTGATTTATTTTATTTTGATGTAATAGTTAGTGGCGTAAATAATTTGATGATTTGGAAATACCTTCATTTATCAAGACTCACAGACAAGAGAGTTTGTTTTTTTAGTCGTCATAGAGCTGTGGCACACAGAACTTTTATTTACCTAAAAATAGCTTCATTTCCTGTTACTGCGTGTGCTGCACCGAGTATTATTTATTTGGGTAAGAACTGAACGTGATACTGTACGTTGAACAGAATTTTCTAGGTACTTTTTTGGACATACTAGCACCGATTTAATTCCATTGTATAAATGTTTGCAAAAAAAAAAATATCATTATTGGGAATGTAAATGTTAGCGAATTATTTAATATTTGCCAGTAGAAACTTTAAATAAAAAAATTGGAGTAAAATTAAGTGTTTGGAAACGTGAGGTCTGCTGCAAGTAATTACTGCGAATATCAAACTCAAAAAATAATTTCAGCCCAAAAACAAGCTTGTCAATCAGATTAAATGAGAAATTTTTTCGACGGGGCAATTTTATTTGAAGAAATTGAATCAAAAAATTTAATGCACGGTTAATCTGAATACTAGTTCAATGTAGCACATACTTGTACAAAATATAATCTATTTTGCTAATTAACTTTTGGTGAAACACTGAATTAGAATACCCAAAAAATAATAATTATTATTTTTTTAATATCAGTTGGCGAGAAATATTGAAGCTTTGCATTTAACGGACATTCTGATTAGAATATTGAGAATATGAAAACTTATTCATCTCATGTTTATTCTTGCTTGTGTTCAACATGAAATTTATATTATTCTAGGTTCTAAATTATATTATTCTAGGTTCTAAATTATATTATTCTAGACTATATATATTATACCTGACTTCAGAGTTAGCTAGATTGTTGCAACATTTAAGTTCCCGGTCTGAGTTAAGTTTCGGTCTAAATTCGTGAAATTAAAAACTGATTGCAAACTGCAGTACTTCGAAAAGCCTTATAGTCTGTGCCACTTGTGCAGCGCAAATTGTAATTTAGAACTCAGACTTATGACTTAAATTGGGCACCACAATAAAGGTAATCGGAAACTTTCGTAGAAAAAGTCAGTTACCTAACGAATGGATTTCCATGTATGCTTTTCTTACAAGATGTAATCATAGTGTCCCCAGTATTATGATACATAACTTTTATTAAGAATACGTCGTTTGTTGGTATTTTTAAATTGCAAGTAGAATCATGATTAAAGTTAAATAAAGGTTTTGAAGACGGTTTCAGAGAAGGGTTTACGGAATCATATAATTTTCCTTCATGAAAATGCTTCAAAACAATTGTTTTTCCGAATCCACGTATGGTTACAGACAGTATTTACAAATGTGGATCATGGTGCTGCCTTTCCAGTACCATGATCCATATAAATAAATTCCACCGACATTGTACTGTTGCTTGGGAAGTGTAGCCAAGATACAGCATGCTTGTAAGAAGAGTTTTTACAATATATGCGTACACATGTTCAATTCATAGCAGTAAATTGTGTTTAATGTCCTTTCCTCAAGTTTCTACTTGAATTACTTTGCTCTGTTTTGCAAATTTATGTGCGTGGTGAGGTTCCAAGTAAACTTTGAAACATCCAAATTTCGGTCTCCACCAAAGCCATTTTTAGGAAAAGTTTCAATTTCCTTACTGAGTTCGAAGAAGCGTCGACGTCGTCGTTGTCTCATTAAAGAAACTCATTAACAGGGGCTGATGTTAACTGTCATTAAAGCTTCGGTTTCATGACTCATAGGAAATTTACAGCTCTCATCTTACGAGTTTTTGAGGTGCGTGAGAGAGGCAGGAGCTCTAAGAACTGCCATGTCACAGAGTAACACGAGACGCACAAATGTGTGCGCATCTCGTTGTGTTTGTAGTGCGCGTTACGGGAGATGTGCAGCGTTTTGTGCTAGATGCCTCCGCTGAGCCTGAACGAGACAACATGAACTATGAAATGAAAATAAATGAGTGATTCTCATTTTGCAGCGTCCTAGATGTTGTGAAGGAGATAATCGAGGAGCCAGCAGATGTGGTTAAGAAACGAAACATTTGTTGATCAATGCATCGGTGAACAAAGAATTGTTTTAAAAATTAGAGTCTGTTCGTGATAGAGTGGGAACTTTAAGCTTACTACGACACAGGAATTTACTTTCAATGCGACTTCACTCAGACCGGTGGGTTAATTGGTGCTAGAGTTATCAGTTATTTATGTAAAACTGATAACTGTTATTTCATAGTCACAAATCATTGTCGAGAGCAAACGTTAGATTCAAACATCAAACAAAACATCATGAGCATGACACAAGCTCGCAATTTAACAAATCTTGAAGGTATTTTTGCAAGAATAACTGAAACAAAGTCAAGAGTTCAGAACGCAAAATTTTTATCAATCAGATGGAGAGACACTTACAAGAATATCCACAAATTTTATTTACTTATAAGTCATTCCTTAGTAACTACATCTATGGTGCCTCACGCGTCTTAACTCGGATTAATTTTATTGTTCGCGGAATAATTTGAAGGTTATCACAGCATCTCGTTCAATCAAATATTACTTAAAATTAAACAAATTAGCATTGGAGAGGTGTTCTATTCTTTAATAAAAGCTCAGTAGTTTACTAATTCAATTAGCATGTACGTATGAATTAGGTTCATACTGATTGATTCATAAAAAGTCTTTGATATGATGCACATTTCTTTTATATGATCAGATCGTCGTGAAAATTTTCATTTTTTGCAAAAGGTCTTTTTTGTGAACTACTACTTGTTTATGAGTACGTGAAGCGTTTGAAATACGTCTGTTATATAAGAGGGAATTACATTTGTAAACTGAGAGAAGTAAAAATATAAATTAGCTTCAGAATCTTTTTATGCAATCGGAACACAAGCGTGACTATAACACTCAAAAATTTGAGGAAAAAACACTCCTGTTTCCTATTTTGTGCAATTTTATTCCAGCCATTTCCAATGCTGCTTTGTGCATTACTGCATTTGCTTTATAGCATTTCACGTTAGAAAATAAAGTTTCTTCTATTTTGTCTCCCTGCTCATTCCTTCAATATCACATGGTCCTAATTTAGCTCCAGTCATGCTGACAGCGGCAAATATTGCAATGATATTGGGCGGTATAGTCCAGATGGTAGCATCAGTTGGAAGAAGCAGCAATAAGTGACAGTGTCAGTTAGAATAACTGGCTGTAGTAGCTGGACCAACTGATAACACTAGCTGGACCAACTGATGACACTAGTTGGACACAGCGTCCAGACACAGCGTCCAGACACAGCGTCCAGACACAGCGTCCCGACACAGTGTCCAGACACAGAGTCCAGACACAGCGTCCAGGCACAGCGTCCAGACACATATGCTGACTTCATACTGATGCATGATTTTCGTGTTTGTGTTGAGAGAAAAGTCTTGTACTCCGTTTTCAAATTTTTATTGATGTTGAACTCAGAGAACGAGATGTGAATAAATTAGTGGTAATTCTGTGCATTATTCTGCCCTTGCTGATCCTTGTGGGGTTTAGCTCTTACTTTTTTTTATTGTGAGGAGTTGCCCTCCCAAAAATTATTTAAATATCTTAGGAAAATGGCTACACATAATGTCTAAATAATTTAAGAAATAATTATTTATTATTTCAAGTAATGTTATGTAAACATCATTTATATTGGCGATTATTTATTATTGAAAACGATAACAGATCATTATAAATATTGTTTGAAAACTATGTTGTTGATACAACAACAATGCAATAAGAATGAGACTGCAAGTCTGTGCAATAATTCACTCGATCAGTTCACAAGCAAATGTCCACACAACAAAACTGACCAAGTACAACTTTACGATACCGTTCTGACGTACTACCGAGTGTAGCGAACTATTCATGGCGTAGTTGCTCAAACTTTTGTTCACTATCAAGCATTCGTTTGTAACAAATGCATTGTCAGGGGTATTGCATTCCCATTTGTGTACATCCCATTCACTGTAGTGTGAATCACATTCACTCTAGTGCACATCCCATTCACCGTAGGATGCATCGGATTCACAGTCGTGTACATCACATTTATAGCAGCGTGTACCGTATTTATGCACATCACATTCACTGTCGGGGGCATCGCATTCATAGGTGTGTGCATCACATTTATTGCCATATATCACATTCACAGTCGCCTGCATCATGTTCGTATTCGTTTGTAAGACAATACCTACACATACAGGGTGCGGCAACACAACTTCCTTTTTTTGAAAGAAACTTCCTTTGAAAAAAGGAAGTAATGTTGCAGTTCAACTGTCAGTTTGCAGAAACTTTAATCTCTCATCTCATTTGACGTTGCCTTACTTTTAGATTTGATCTTTGTCTGTACATTGCAGAGTATGACACTTCTGTTACAACTTTATTTCTCTTGGATGCAGTTTGTGCCAAAATTAAGTCGTACATGTCAGGCAGCATTAAAACCGAGCCCCTTGTTGTGTCATGTACAATGCTAGGGTCACTGTAGTGTCATGTACAACGCTAGGATCACTGTAGTGTCATGTACAACGCTAGGATCACTTTAGTGATATGTACGAGTACTTTACTAAATGTGACCCGCATCAAGTACCACACTCGATGACAAACGCATCAAGTAACAAACTCAATAACAAATTTGAGGGCTACTTTAGATGACTGTGTACCATGTACCACTCGTACCAGTACCACGTGGGACAGCAACACCAACAACGCACGTGGGGGAAACGAGTGTTATGACGCGGAGGTGTCACGTGTCGCAGCTAAGACCAGCAAGGCGCCCAGACGCACAACAGGAGCTGCACGGGGGGTGTTCATGTTTATCATTCCGAGCAGCATTGCTATGAGATAGAGTTTCTCTATCATGCTCACGGTAGTTTGGTTTTTCTTTTGATCATACGAAGAAAACTGCAACAAGTTCATTTTACTGCAAATGGGAGTTTGGTTTTTCTTTTGATCATACGAAGAAAACTACAACAAGTTTATTTTACTGCAAATGGTAGTTTGGTTTTTCTTTTGATCATACGAGAAAACTACAAAAAGTTGATTTTACTACAAGTGGTAGTTTGGTTTTTCGTTTGAGCCTACAAAGAAAACTCCCAGAAGTTCATTTTACTACAAACGGAAGTTTGATTCTTCTTTTGATCATACGAGGAAAATTCCCAGAAGTTCATTTTATTACAAGCGGAAGTTTGGTTTTCTTTCTTATCATACGAAGAAAATTACAAAAAGTTTATTTTGCTGCAAATGCGGGAGGATGCAAAGTGATCCGTTAGCTAAATGTTCCAAAGATAGTGTTGAATTTTTGCTGCATTTATAGTTAAGATGGTGGCACAAACGTGTTTCATATCACTTACTGTGAGTTGAACAGTACTTTGTTCGTCCTTTGCTGCTGGTAAAATAACTAACGAAGTGCAGTAAAAATCTACGACCAAGCTTGCAAAGATTATTGCAGTGTTTCTGCCAAAGTGTGTCGTTTATGACACACAAAGACTTGGGAATCAAAATGCTAAAATATCTATAAGATTCTGCGTACATTCTTTTTCTCTGTTGGCTCCACTTTGTTTCTTTGTAGTGACAGTGGATATGTTTGCCCTGTTAAAACGGTCATCTAGTCCAGCTGAAACAAGGCACCGGGTTTGCCATTTTCAAGCATGTTGCACTTCTTTGCTTGTGAAGCTCAAAATTTGTCCTCTGATAAGGAGCTCTGGAGCCTGGACAGGGGTAATAAAATTCCGAAATCTTGTACGTCATAAGCTGGACAGAATTACAGCGGACCCATTCTCTGCGCTGGCTAGAAGCGCTTTTTTATGTAGATTCGATGTCATTGTGGAATTATAGTTTATTTTTCTCAGCATTAGAAGTAATTGTTAATTATTCTTGTAACACGAACAGTTACTTGATTCCCCTAACGGCATGAACTCAATAACTAAGGTTGACTTATGTATTTTGGAATTGAAAACTAGTCATTCCGACTCATATAATTTGGATCAAAAATAAAAGATCCTTCTGAAATAATAATAAAACTTGACACACGTACTTCTCTTTCCAGAGCAACAAAATAAGACATATTGTTACTGAACTTTGAAGATTAAGTACTAGAATCTTTTTACGTATCTTAAATATTTCTTAGATCTGAGGATAATGTTTCACGCAATGGTGTCCTACACCATGACCCTATTTTAAATTACGTAAGAGTTCCACTCATTTTGTACAATTTTTTGTAATGTAATGTAGTGCTCGACACACAATTAGCTTTTCCAGTCATGAAGTTGTCCTACGGTGCATTTCAAGTGAAAAAAAATGTATATTGTATAGGATAATGCTGCCAAGTCTTTATGTTCCATCTAAGCCAGATAAGCGTTGCAGTTTTTCCAAGTCTTAAGAAAGATTAAAAGAAGGGCATTCTTCAAGATAGGGTTAAAAGAATGCAACCAGGACCTGCAGTGACAGTAAAGAATGCGATTGGAAGTTTGTAAAGCGCTAGCTTGTGCAGCCATTTCCTCTTGCATGTTAATGAAGCTCTTCTGATCTGCCCAAGATGCACCTAAAGAAATCCTTGCTATGTGCGTGCAGGATAGAGCGCTCCTACACTTGTGAACTTGTGAACACAAACATACATGCATGTGAGTGTATGGTGAGTGGCATTCATCAGAATTTTTTCTCCGTTATCAGAAGAGCAGCCGAAATGAGAAAACGGTCCAGAAAAATAAAACCTCTCAGTCTTCTCGCTTCAGTTAGGCGATCTCTGTAGTAGAGTCAGTCCACACGACATGCTCTTATATAACACACGATGATGGATGATGATTCCTCATGTGATAAAAAATTACAATTTGACATATCATCGAGCAAAGCTGAAGTGAGGTTCAAGACAAAGTTTGTGCGCTTAGCGACAGTTAAGATGCAACTCTTATTCGTGTAAACAACTTATGTGAATGCGTAAACAACGGATGTAAATGTGAAAACAACGTGTGTATATGTCTAAACAGCGTATTATAATGTGTAAACAACGTACATATGTGTGTAAACAATGTGTGTAAATGTGAAACCATTGTTTACACACTTCATTTAAATTAAGTCGGAAGCTAAAAAGGTTGGAATATTATAGATCATACATTGAAAGCTTCACAACTTCAAACTTGAAGCAAGTGATTGCAGAAGTTAAAAAATAAGGCATTGGAATAATAAGTTCTAATGAAACTGTGGATAGCATCATGAAGTATTTTTCGTTGTTGGCGCGAATTTTTACAAAAATAGCAGAACACAATCAGAAACTCGTTCATATCTGGAATTGTAACTCTCTTCTGAACAGAAATCCACAAAAAATGATAGTGAAAGGCATCAGCGTTTAATAAAAATTTATTTTTATCACATCGCAAGTTGGCTTAACATTTATTAGCGACATGTCTAAGAATATTTATGAGACACAAGTCTCTAACTTTACACAGTTGTGCTTAACATTTACGCTAGTCCTGGCCACGTCGTCCCAAACACGAAACAATCCGTGTTGTGTACACACTAAGAATTAAAACTACAAGAACGTACTGCAGTAATGAACCATGTAAAAACCCCCACACTGGTTTTTGTTTAACGCTTGTTTGAGAAAAGTGTGCATAGAATGCAAGATATTTTCAAACACGGTTTTGAAAACTAAGTTCAGAGATCTAATGCGAAAGCGTTGTTCGTTAGGGTCGGTGACCATCGGAAGCAAAGGCAGTCGAAATAAAGAAAATATAAACTAGGACACAAATTGAAGCCACACACATAGTTTGAAGTGTATTTTGGCTGTCATTGAACCGTGACTGAAATTTATATTTTTGCTATTCCTGCTGTGATTATTTCTTGCGCGAAGTCGGGATGCCGATTATGTTTGTGGAGGTGATGAAGTCGATAGAAAAATGATAAGTTGAATTAGTGCAAATACTGCACGAGTTTTTATCAAAAAGTGGTCACTTCTTAAGGAAATTTAGAAGAGGGACCAGGGTGATGATGTCTAGGTTTATTTAAATGAAAAAATGTACCATTTCATGTAAATTCCAATGATTATCAGTAACGTAGACACTGAAAACATTGAAAAATCAATATTATATATTTGATTCAAGTTTCTGAAAACAATATTTGATTTGTAACATTTTTACTAGTACATAACGTTTGACTTTTCATTTGCTAAAGCTTCATGGACTAACTTGAATGAAAATTTAACTTTTACTTCCTGAATATTAAACATTGATTAAACTGAGTTCATTACAATCGCACCAAATGTATTTAGACTAATTCATACCATAGACAATTTATGCTTCTACTACTGTTTCAAAAACCAGCATGCTTATGGTCTTCTTTTTTACGCTGACAGAAATAATTATGCTTCTCATAAAAATATTTATGTTCTGTTTAATTAATTCAATTTTCTCACATCATCAAATCGTAGGGCAAATCCTAATAAGTGTTGAGAACATAAAACACGTTTTCATATAACGTGTAGATGAACTACTGCTCAGGTCACAATTGTACATCTAGAAATTCAGGTAAGTCTAGAAGACTAACTTTCTTCTCACTCCTAACATATTAACAAAACAATGTGTTTTGGTATCTCCAGTTTTCCAAGGATCATCGTAACATAGGTGCTTACGGAACACCTAGCGTTTTCGGTACATAAAAGCATAATTGGTGTGCCACAAGTGTGTTTGGAGCACCAACATGATTCGATACACCAAGTGTCTTCGTAGTACCCGATATCATGGGTGCTTCTAATTTTCTAATTCCTAGAACCATGTATCTAGGGTCCACCAAGTATCCTAATTCTTAGAAGCATGTGTCTTGGGTGAACCGTGTTTTAATTCTTAGAAGCATGTGTCTTGGGTGCGATAAGTATCTTGTGTACATCAATTGCTATCGAGGTCACAGACGTTCACCAAGTTTCTTTTCTGCTTGTCCATGGCGAGTTTTTTTTCAAATTTGTTAATTTTTAGGAGTATAAAAATGTCCAAAACTCCATAACGTTTGTATGACGAGCATCTTTTGAAAACTTTGGTTTAATCAATACGAAATTTCGAGTCATCAATCTCAAATGAACTTCATTTTAATATTCAGGATAAAAAGGTATTCAGGTATACTGTCATGCATCGGGGTAGATTCACTCGCACTTTTTTGAAGATTTTATCTAGACTACAATTTTTCCCTGCATTATTTTACTTTTAAAGAACTTGCACCAGTATCACGCCAAGTTTTCTGCTCCCCCTTGTACCAAAAAATCAAAACTCTACTAAAGTATTCCTCCACTGATGTAATTTCTTTGAAAACCCGCTATTCATTCAAAGCTACGAGGAAAGTTTCAGTACCAGATATACAGTGACGGTCCCTTGCTGCTTAAACACACGCCATGTGTTCATATGTATGAGACTAAACTGTCTGCGGTGTGCAGCGACTAAGTGGCACTGATGTCGAGCGAAACAAAGGAGAGGCAGCGCACACCTCGGACAAAGAGCGCTCTACTTCTCATGCCTTCAGCTTTGCGTCAACTTTATGGTCTGAGAGTGCATCCCTTTTTTTGATTGTGTCAAAGCATTTTGTATAGAATTAACACTTGTACGCATGATTAATGTTAATGCTTCCTGAGGATTTGACCAGCGCAAAGACCTTTTCGCAAGGGATAGAGATTAGTACTTGAATTATGGGTAAATGTTTTATGTTTGTATGTGTACGCTTATGATTAAAACGATTGATGAACTAGTGTTGAAATCACAAAACTCTTCAGCTATTGATAATTTTGTCTTCAGTTTCACAGGTCCTATAACACACTATTTCGAACTGGAAGTACAGTTTAGCCATTAGCCAATCTACATTGAGTACTCAGTAAATAAAAGAGAACATATGAAAACTGCAGCATATTGTAAGAATAATAAAGTTTTTATAATTGTCTGAAACACCAAGAGAAGATTTATTCCAAAAAACTCATAACTTCACGTAGAATTGGTTACGTCTGTCCATGCATGGGTAAATTTAAGTGACTACGTTTACATAGCTGCGAAGTTAGCAAGGAATGAATGCGTTGTGTGTGCACCAGTGGTATGCAATTACAACGTCACAGTAAGAATATCACCAACACTCCTACGTCTGAACTACCGTCTCATTCTATTAATTTTGTTTTCAAAAAAAGAATAAAAACGTGTTCATGTAAGTTTTTGTCCGGCATTTGTCCATATGGCAACACTTATCCTACATGAACACTTCAAACTAACCAAAACGTGCTCTATTTACGTACATGTAGAAGGTCTCATACGTAAATGACGCTCAAAAGGTTTAATACGTACGATAAAGTTAATTTCCCATAACAAAACTCTATAGAAATTCCCAAACCTTGAAAGTATCTAATCTTTTTGACTCCACTACACAAATCTTGAATAAATTTTACAGTACAGCAAATGGGTCAGAGGTAAGAATTATCAAATTTTACGTTCTACTAAAAATATGTTGAAGAAAAAACAAAGACGAACGCTGGCTTATAGCTGTTGTCTTTATAAAGCTTTGTTTTGCTTAAACTTACAGTTATTACTTTCATTATATATGTTATACTACATAAAGAAAAAGATAAAGTATTCATCGCAACATTAAAATAAAACTCTATAATCACGTTTTAAATGGA
>VCRD01002370.1:0-18167 GCA_006783055.1 Trinorchestia longiramus | reverse complement strand
TTATCAAGGTGTCTATCAACATCGAAGTTTGTTTTGGGACTTGGTAGGAAATCCGACAAAACAAGACTGTCCATCTCATTTGTTGACAGATTGCTTGATTGCTAGCACTCTCTAGTCTAAGTTTTCGTTATTCCATTTTTCTGTATGTCTCTCTGCACTAAAGAAATCCTATGAATCTAAAAGCTTCCTGCATCCTGCAAGGATACAAGCAGGTCTCTCTTTTAAACACTCAAAAGTTAAATTTTCTGATCCAATACTTAACTCACGATGCCTAGTACTCGCAGCAGGAGTCCCTCTATTCTAACCGTTAAAAGAAATAAAGATTTGATCTGTTATTGTTATAGTTATATATTCAGTTATAATGTTATAGTTATATATATATCTGTTATATTCAACAAAAAAATTAATTTCCTGACGTTCAATTTTGCTGAATAGGAAGCAAATTTTTTAAAACTAATATTCATATACTACTTAGTTGTTCAATTATCACCATGTAGGAAAACCTTGAATGAAATTTTGCTGGAATGTTGATACAATTCTGCAGACTTAAGAAATATAATAACTAAGCTTTCCTCGGATGTGCGTTTAAATATTTACTACCTACTAGTGAAGATGTTATAAATAGTGTTAGGTGTTAATGTACAACAAATAAAGCCGTGGATCGTTTGCTCACTGTCGTACAACAAAATTCTTTGCTGCCTCGTAATAGCGAAACGTTATAATACATATTTGAAAAAATTGTTTTTCAGTGCTATAATTCTTTATAAATTCAGTCTGTTCGAATAAAAGGCGATGAAAATCAATATCAAAACACTCTCATTGACATGTTAAAGACTATTATCAACGTTATTTAGTAACTATGTAATTAACAATAGATATGAAGTTATGATGAGAATCTAGTAAAGAATTAAGAAGTTTAAACTTGAATGTTAGAATATCTTTTGAACTTATTTTAAAATATAATAGTTCATTATTGGATTGCTGAAAAAAGTTTCAATGATTTTCATAGGGCATGACAGTCCCATTTGGTAAGTTTAGATCTATTTTAAGACGCATAAAGTTTTTGTGAGCAAAAGTTGTTGATGCATTATCATGTATCACAAGCTCAGACTTGTCAGACTCAATGCATATCATCTGCAGCTACACTTGTATTACAGCTGCAGAGGGTGACACCGTGCCAGCGCTGCTATCTATACACATATAGAAGTGTAAATGGTATCATGCCAAGCACACAAATGACACATCCCCTGTGTAAACTATTAAAGCAACTGCACTGACTATTATAAAACCATAAATTTTTTGCCAATGGTAACTTTACGACAAGTGAAAGTGAAAGAGGCTTGCAAATGTACAGACTGAGGTAAGCTGTTTCTTGATGTCATTCACGAGAGACACTGGGGTGATGTACAGCCTAATTTCCCACACGCGCACTCCGAACATCAGTGCTACTAACTGACAATATTTTATTTGAAATAATTGCATCAGTGGATGAATATGAAAGCGTGACAAGGGCTCCTGCTTGAGTTAATCGACACCTGCAGGCTTCAATGTCTCTCTGATTTCTGCCTTCTACGTTTTGAGGGATGAGAGTTTTTAGTTATTAGACCTTTGAGGTATGAGAGTTTTTATATATGAGTGTTGTGGTATGAGAGTTTTGAGACGAATTATTACCTTACTAAATGGCAAAAACTTCCAACGGTTGCAATACATTATAAAGTTGCTTGTAAAAAGTTCGTCAAAGATGTCAGTTTGTGTAAATAATTTTGAATTTTTTTCCAAAATGGAAGTTAAATATTTAAAGTCGGTTAGGATTTTCCTTTTTCTCTGTGAATGCCATGTGTGAGTTCTAATTCACATCGTGGTTTATTGGTCCGTTAGGTTTTCCCTGAGCAGAAAATGGGACAAAGATTTCAAAACTTTTCAACACTGCTACTAAGAAAAAACTTATTTTCTGCTAGCACCGAAGGTTAATAGTATTGGGAAGACTTAAACATTACGAAAATCCCTGTTACTTTTATTCCTGTTGAAAACTTAGTAAAATTTCATGTAAATATTTGGGCACGCAATGTAAATTACTGTAAAAAGGAAAACAAAATTCAATGTACATGAAATAAACTGTTAATACAAGTATGGATTGCGAAGTCATCTTTGTGATTTTATCTATGTATTCAAAATTTGAAACATATATTTCAATATTTGTAGAATCATTTACCCTGGTGAGTTATTTCTTTAAAAACCTGTATGAAAACGTATATTAAATTTGCTAGTTTAGTTGTTATAATTTTTGTTCATTGCTCTATAAAACTGTGAAATTGTTCATTTTGAAACAACTTTGAACCATCTGAAAGCTCAAAGTGTTTGCATGGAGTTTAATGGATTGTTACAAAATTACTTCGAAAATGTATTTTGCATAGAAATGCGTCTAAGGTGAAATAGCGTACTCCATTCACATGCAACATATTTATACCACAAAACTTTGTAGTTTAAAAGTTTAGAAGATAGGTCGTTACACTATATCATAAACCTTTTTTTATAGTAATGATCAGGTGTACCTGAAGAGACTTTTCACATTAACTGAAAAAATGGAGGACAACAAACATGCTTATAAATATGTTTCACCTATGTCTCCAACATAATTGCATTGACACAAAACACTCGGAATTTCAGCATAATATTGTAATTTGATACATTCATTCATAGTTGAGAATTAATTGATAAAACCTTAAGTATATTAGCGCAGTAACCCACCTCTTAGAGTACAATGGACCAATGCGTCAAAATAAAATAAATATTCTCACCTGTGCACGTCTTGCTTCTGCTATAGATGTCCACCCCAGGCACCTTCCATCCTCCACACGTTGAAGGCGTAACTGAGCTTCTCGTGGGCCACGTAAGTGCACGAAGACGCGAGACGTGCGTCATGGTGGTCTGTTTCCAGGACCTGGTACAAAAAGTCAATATAACGAATGGCCAGCTTCAGGGTTTGGATTTTAGAGAGCTTATCCGAAGGAAGGGTTGGTATGATCCTCCTCAATGAGCTGAATCCTTCGTTGAGACTCTGTGTTCTTTGCCTTTCTCGGACGTTTGCGAGACTACGTGCTTGTTGAATTTCCTGGTAGCTTTGATGAGCTGCTCGTTTTCGGTGTCTGTGAGATTTGTCGCTATCGTTCGAAGTCAGTGAAGAAGTGCTTTGTGTGTCGTCATCGTTTTCGATATCGGAAATGCGTCTTTTAAGGCCCCTTTTAAACTGGTCTGTGCTTGCATCACTGTGTTCTTTTTGATATTGGTTTTCACCGGACGTGCTTATCGTAGACGAAGCTGATGGACAGACTGGGGATGTGACATGAGTGTTCTTCGGAGTACTACTATAGTGTGATTCTTGGTATTCGGTTGTATAATTCAAGTATTTATCGCTCTTCAAATCCGGTTCTCCTGACAATCTATCATCCAGAAGCGGGTTGGTAGAGTTGACTTGATGACTCATAGTCGAATAAAACGATGAAGTATCAGCGTTAGGACTGCAGTTGAAATTAAATAGATGCATAAAGGAGTTTCTCGTTGAATTATTATGGTTCATAGTTTGAGAGTTAGAGTGAGTGTAACCGTATTCGTTGAGGGCACAAGAAACAGAAATATCATCTTGCTCAGTTTTAATTTCAATTTCTGGTACCATCACATCAGTTCTTTGAACCATTTTGGCCTACGAATGTTTTTTGTTTTTGAACGTAGGTATGTAAATTAGTTAATATTCCGTGCTTTATTTTTATTATCTAATATGAAATTCGTACGTTTTTCTTTACGATTCCGATTTATACCTTCTTTGATGTCTAACCAATCCCATTCCTGTAGCAAGAACTTCATTAACGTCTTGAGGCTTAATGGCTCTTGAATGGTCTATAAATAAATAGCTTTGTAGCATCAGTGCTAATTAATGGTCTATTAAGAGATAGGGATGTTCATAGTTTTTTGCAGACGTGTAGCATGAGCTCAAAGTACGAAGTCGGAGCAATAAAAATGACATTAATAGACTGCGAGATCTGGCGGTTTTAATAAGTTAATGGTGGCGTTTTCGACGCTCAAGTTAGGGATGAAATGGCTTTACAAAAGTAATGGGGGTGTTATGAAGTTGTTATTTACTTGTCAGATCGGGGGTTTTTGAGTTTTTTAATTTCCAGCAGAGACTAGATGTTGCACAACATTGTCATTCAAAATGTTAATCGAAATTCTTGAAATAGGAAAAAGAATTGTGCTTGAAAACTATAATATAAATGCGAAACGTTTAACAAATTTTTCTTGATCACTTGAATTCTTCTCTAAATTCAGCACAAGTCCGGATTCTTCACACGAACGTCTTGTGGAGTTCACCTACGTAGAAATTCAGGCAGAGGCTGAGCACGGATGGTCAAAGACAAAAGATAGGATGTCTAGAGGTCACTGCGTTTCCTGCGCTTTCGAAATAGAGACAATTAGAGAGCGAAACTAACCCAAGACTCACCGAAGTGGGCACTGAACGATGATGTCTTGAGGGAGTGAAGAAGGAGGAGATGGTGGGTCTACCCGCTTCCCTCTATTGGGCCTCACGTGTAGGTACCAAAAGTCGCTAGATAATGTACTGAAATAGTAATGGGTTACGGAACTAGAGAATATTTCTATTAAGAACTAATGAGCTTAATTTTTCGGTTTGTATTTAGAGAGATAACATTTTTTTTCAGTTTAGCAGGGGGTTACGCACGGTAAGTTAATTTCTGATCTCTTTTGAATACAGCAGAGTAATGTGCTTAGAAATAAGGTCAGCGTGTTCCAAAAATAGATTATAATTCAAATTACAAAAATAAATTCCCTCTATTAACTTATTTAAGACGTAGAAATCTTTAGTACTCGAAAATTAATTTAACGTACAACTAACGCTGCTGAACCCTCAACCTATCTCACCAATAGCAAGCCTCGTAGAGTTAGACTCCTCCTCCTGAGGCAGCCAAACGTTCCCAAGATTTTATTAGACGATTGGTATGACAAAAACGTGGTAATTGTGATGAAGCGCCCGTCGCCGCAGAATATATGTCACTACGAGAAATGTCTCGCTTAGAAATTCGACTCTCACTGCTAGAAAATCTTCAGGCTGAGACACGCGAAGATGCGATAGCTATGCCTCCTTTAGCTTTATATGATTGATTTATAGAGTTGTTCTATGCTAGCAAGAGAGAACAAATACAGTTCGTTTCTTTCTCACTTGTAGAATTGGACTATCATGTAACGAAGAAGCTGATTCGATGATACGGAACACAAATAGAAGAGTCATAAGAATAATTATTGTCTTGACATCGTATTGAAAATTTGTTGGCATCCTAGAAAATAAAAGAAGCATTCGCTGAAATTATGACAGCCAATAGCAGCCATTGAATATGCCACTTGTCGTTCCTTATAGCTTAAAACTATGCTCGTGAAGTACGATTTAAATTTGATGGTTGTTTTAAAAATACAGATTGTAAGTTACCCTGTATGGTTCCTCATTATGGGTGCCAGTACATCCTACATGTGTGATATAAATCTCAAGGGAAAGTGAACATACTACAACATTTAGATCGCGTGTTAGGAAACTCTAGTGAAGTATTTAGCGATAAGACAAACAAGTTCACATCGTAACAATTTTACTAATCTCTATTATTATGATATCGTAAATGCATATTTAGAGGAAAATTAGCGATAGTTGCTGGTGAAAATAAAGTGTAGTTGAGAATACTGTAATATCAAGTATGGTTTGAAAAGAGTGAAATCATACATTGTTAAAATATGTTACTTAAATGCATTATTTACCGATTAATTTGTAGATTTGGGTTTGCGGTTACTTAGAATAATTTTTGCGCGATCAAAGGATTAATGTTGTTTTTTATCAATTCTGGAAGGAGGCAAAAGAAATGATTATTGTCTTGAGACAGATGCGAACTAGAGGTCCGTGTTTTAGAAATAGGAAATTTTTGTGCAATATTTTCAGTACATACAATTTTGAAGAAATATGAATTGTTGAAATCTATTTTGTGACAGTTATGTACCTTAATCATAGAGCGAGGAGCTCGTTGAGATTCTTTTCAGAGGTCTATTTCAACATGCATCGGACCAAGAACTTGTTCGTTATTATTGCAAATTTTTGCGCGTATACGAATCAAACCAATGTAGTTTCTTGTAGTTGTATTGAAATCAGTGAATAAAAACAATTATATATATATATATATATATATATATTAAGGTGAATATTTTTCTGTATAAGGCTCGCTTCTCAGTGTGAAGTAAAATGCATGCATGTGTAACACATTTGAGCCCAAAAAGAATTCTACAAGGACTTAAAAAGTAAAAAGCTGTCATCAAAAACATTTTCTCCTATTTCTTCAACGAAATGCACATCCCATGTTGTAGGTGTGCTAGAGAAATAATACTGATGAAAATATACAGGGCTGCTGTCAAGTTACTGAGTTCTTCTTTTTCTTCTTCTTCTATGTCGTGTTTATTTGGGGCTTCGAAAACTTGTCCATGTAGCCCCAGGTCAGAAGGCAAGTTGAGTTTTTCTTTTGTTTCCAATCTCTAAAACCTGCAAAAGTTAAAGAATTTCAAATGTTTAACTAGGGATGGAGAGATTTGCTGCTATTCAAGAAAGTTACTGAGTTCTACATTGCCGGAAGCAGGCACTTATTAGTACGCTGTCCGTGGCTGCAGAGGTGTGAAGGAAGGTCTGCCGCACTGCACTGAGAAACCGCTCGTGCTCGTGGCTGGAGGATGCGGTTTGTTAGCGAATCTGTGTGTGACCGCAGCGTTTCAAACTGTGCTGCTTGTAGACCACTAACCTCATGCCTGATATTGAGATAGTTATATCCTAAATAAAATCAATATTCTAAATAATGCTCAGTAAATAAGTATAATAATATCATCAATAACGTATAAGTATTTTCTTTTGTAGGTGCCCGAATTTCATGAGGCCAGTGTTCAGTAACGTGAATTATTAGATGAATACTCGTCTAAGTATACTGTTAGACGTGAATACTCCGACGCACATAATTACACGTAGCTTTTCGATTACGCAGGATACTGTGAATTCATCTTTCTGTTATTCAGTTCTCTATCACTGTTATTTTAATTTGAAATGTTCATTTATTTAGAAACACGTCAAGTCTTCATTGATGTTGTACACCAAACACTATACGAGCACACTGAAGCAATACCAGTCAGTCATTTTCAGTTCATTTCCCATATTATTTTTTCTTGTTCAGCACTTAGTTTCAGAGATGTTAAACGAGTTCTTCTATTCAGCAGTCCACATTTTAGGCTGGCTTAAGGTTTATATTAGTACATACTTTTTTCTCTCTTTGCTTTAATAAAAGGCTAGGGGCCATAAATCCAAGTCTAACAACAAGTTAGTTGTTAATTTCTATGCACAACATATGGTGTTAAACTGTTTTTAAGATATCAAGTATTTTAAGCAACTAACTCAGATGTGTTTAAAAACGTGACGATTATGCATGTGTGCATTGAAATAACGGGAAATTGCATAAACTGTATTGTATTAGAATTATTCGTTGTTTTTTATAGTTCACATTTTCCTCAAGATCGTGATTCAAAAATGATATTGATGTACACGAGTTATGCATCTGTTTTTTGTGACCCTAAAACGAAGCTTCGCATACGTGTAGTTGTCTGAAATTGATGCTCTATAAAAGAACTTCACGACTGCAAAATGTTACTTCTAAAATACCGAGAGTTATTGATTATGAATGCAGGTTAAAATTTACTCATAACTAGCAAACTCGTGTCCAAGAGTAAAAAGCTTTTTACTTTCTATCTTTGAGAGATGATATGAAATGAGACTACCCATGTGTGGTCAAAAAGGCCACGGTAATCAAGATCTCTCTCGAAGCTTCACCAGGACTAAGTTAGGTTTCGTAGTCCTTCTGATCTATGCAGTGCTCGAGAAAGCTCAAATAATAATAACACCAACTAACATCGAGACCTCTTAGTTTCTTTACAAATAATAAGGTAGTTAGGAGCTCTCATACACCGTATTTGTCTTTAACTTCCGATCGTTCTAAATTTAAAGTTCCTATTAAATTTTCAGGGAAATCAATGATACTGCTGAAATGAAGGTGCCTCTTTCTATGTATACTGATAAAACAAAGCCCCATCATTGAATCATTAAAGTAGTATTAAATAACATATAATTTTTTATATATATTTTTATTTCAAATAGTTAAAACAAAAAGTTTATTAGCACGTACATCTTCGAACCACTAAACTGACATGCGTCTCATTCTGTATAATTATGCATTATTCTCATTATTTATTATATATATTCTCATGAATGTAACATTTTATCTTTGGAATTCTATACGCTGCTAAAATAAAATTTCAAAAGCATTTTATCTGACATCATTGTCTTAGATGGTCACATGTTTTGTAGCATAAAACTGACTTTTTGCTTTGGTTTTCTTCTATGTCAAATAAATGCTACTGTAGGATGGTAAATCTTACTGAAGGCAGCTGCATGATTCAATTCCAAGAACGTAGATTTACATGAAATTTGTGACTAAAAACTGGTGGTGAGCCGTGTTACTGATTCAGTAAAGTTAGGGTTGAAATTAATTTTTTGTATTTACAAAGGAGAAAACGAAAACTCGAAGAAACGTCAGGAAAAATGTCACGAAAAAATCTTCGGATTTCCAACCAAAGATTTAAGTACCTTTTCATGTGGAAGAGTTTAAACTTTTTAAATTTATTCTTCCCCAAATTAGGAATAATAAGAATATGTTAGATATTTTGTATCCGTAAACGTAGGATATTTTTTTGTAAATTTTCTAGGCAGGGAAACATGTGACTTAAAAGTTATTTTAACCCTTGACACGTAAACAAAGTCAGTAAACGTTCTGGACAAAATTTAAGCCCAAACTGTGGGACCCTGTCTCATGTAAGCTGACATGAGGCAGACATGAGGCAGACATGAGGCAGACATGAGGCAGACATTAGGTAGACATGAGACAGACATGAGACAGACATGAGACTCGCTGTCACATCTATGACCTCTACAGCGTCTAGATGATCCTGTCGATTTCGACAGAGGCAAGCAATCTTCAAGTCATCATCAACATGCATATTATTCGTTTTTTTTTAGTTTACTATCACTGTTATTATTAGTGTTATTCCTTTTATTATTTTTTTGATATATTTAATTATTACTAATATTATAAATCTTGTTATTATTAATTTAGTTCTTACAGCTTATTACTTGTATCATGGTTCTCTTGGATGTCATTCAAAATCTGGAAATTACCAACGAGTTGAAAAAATATTATGATTATTGATACAATTGTTACGATTAATATTCTTTTAATATGAACACCACGTTTCTCACTATCTTTGTGAGGCAAAGTAATATTTATATGCTACAGAAGTTACGTGTAATTTCAAGGCTTCACAGGAGAGTCTTTGTATTGTCCTACTATTGACAGAACAATGTTGTGATATGCGTTTGTGTAATGAAGCTGCAAAGGTTGCAATGTATTAATCTTATTACCATGACAACAAATTTTTATTTTTGGTTCCTGTTTGATTAGTATCATGATCATGATACTAATATTGATACATTGGTGTATTGTATGACGGTCGTATGATTAACAGTCCTAGATTTCATCCACACTCACTTCCTAACTCAGTTCATTTTTCTAGTTGAATAAACTTCACTGTCAATAATAGTTTTGATCAGAATATAATTTTTTTCGATGTTTATTTAAAGTAATGCACTAAGAATATAGAAAATATACCATGAAATGACTCACCTATTTTTTATGCCATGTTATTTAAAACGAGTTCACGATCTGGTGCGAGATGCAGTGTCATGGAAACTAAGATATAAAAAGGCACAGTTTAAGCGGCAAAAACGAGAAATAGAAATAGGTCTATTCGATGGCAGAAATATATTTCATGATATAGTATTGTTAATATCGGTTTTATTACTCGTGGATTGATAGTATGATAATTATTCAAAACAAATATTCTTTCTGAAGTAATATTCTTAATAATGACGTCCTTGGTGGAGTACTTTTCACAAATTCACCACGGAATGTTGTTAAAAGCCTTTTTCATTCAATATTATCTGGACTACAGTTTTCGTCTACCAATTATTTCTCGTCTTGCACCTGATGAAATAATTTTCGACAGTGTATTCCTTATGACGTGGTAGTGAAATGTTCCGCAAACATAATTCCAGTAATCGTTTGCAATCGCTACTTAGAATATAATTTAATATGCTGCTTCTCTAATGCCTCGGTGCAATTGAATGTTACAATCAAAGTTTGTGGGCTGGTGCCGGTGGTTCCCATTATATAACAACCCATAATAAGCAAATGTAGTCTTGATTCAAGGTCCTCTACTATTCCTTGACTATAAATGACACGAAACTCTTAAAATGTTTAACTCTTAAGCGACGTCGTGTTGAAGACCGTAGTTACACAAAGCCAACTAAAAATTAGCAGATGTTTGTTTATCGCCTGAGAATGATTACGGTCCATTAGAAAGATGATGCTTTCTCCCCGAAAGCAGCTACCATTTTTTCCGTCAAGCTAATCAATAGAAGTTCCTTGTCATCTCCAAATTAATGGACGCTCTGAACGCTTGCGAGACAAGACTTGGGAGGTCCTTCTTCCTCAAAAATGAATCGGTAAAAAAATGAACAATGGACTTACTGTGACTGCTTTCCAATCAACAAGAGTGTTTTTTCAAGCTAAAAAAGTTGGTCAGTTTTTACGTGGATATTTTTTTCGAAATAATTGCCTGCATTTTTTGAAGGATAAAATACTATGCTGGAAAAATGCACTTCAAAATTCGAGTTATAGCTCACAACAACTTTGAAGATTCCTGAACGATTTTAAGAAAAACACATAATTCTCTAAATTATAACACGAACTTTATTTTTGTCTCCTAGCTTTCGGCTGTTATTCTTAACACAGTGATTATCTATTTCTGGCACGTATGTGGCCCTCTGATAAACTGCTATAATTACACGAGAAAAATACATTAATTATGCTGTAGATAAAAATCTGCAGGAATCCTATAGAATATTAAGCACAAAGTCCCTTATCACAATATCTTTAGTACTCATAGAACAGTAACTTTTTTACACGAGTGAGGGATTAATTTAAATTAAATTGATACAGTTTAATTTGTTCTATTTCAATTATTTCAAATTGAAGTGGTCTTTTATTGTGCATGCTATTATGTTTGCAGTGTTAATATGTTATAGATTTTTTTGCGAGTACTTAGCACCGCTTGTTAGAAGTGAATATTTTTTATTTCTAAAATTCGGATGGATAAAAGCTTGCGATGAGTCATGAGGTGTTTTTACAAAAATTAATGACAAACCAATAAAATTGTGTGATGAAAGTGATGATCATCTTTGAAAAGCGAAGACTTTACAGTGAAAAATTTACAAGCAGTCTCTTGAATTTATGGTAGCAATTGGCTAACATTCAATGAACGCATAAGTTTAAAGAATGTGCTGTATTGTAATTCGTCACCTGCTTTTAAAATGTTGCTGCCCCGCCAAGTTCCAAGATTCGTTGCCCAACAGAGGGACTCATTGCACTGTAATAACATAGGATGTCGTAGGCCAATAGTGTGTGAGTTTCAATGGTTTTTTTGTGTTGAATTGATGGCAATACACTTGCATGAAAACTAAGGTAAGGTAGTAAAATCTAATGGCATGTGATAAAATCACTGCGTAAAATCAGACATCAAGTAGAAGACATTAAGGACTTCCACTTAGTGTCTGATTTTAGTCAGTGATTTTATGACGTGTTATCAGATTTTCAAACCTGAAACATAACTTTCTTGTGTATGCATTGTTATCAGTTGACATAAATGCTTATGTACTTTATCACATATCTTGAAAATTCATTCATTTCATCAGCTCTTATTTAAATGTTCATTAATACAGTTGATTTAAATGTATTGTAGTTAGTAACGTATCATTCAAGTGTACTCTAATAGAAATATTAGAAATGTGCGACAATTCATCGCGGAAAGAAATCAGGCAGAACTAGAGGGACTAGTCAGGTGGGTGGAAGAAATATAATAAAAGTCAAGCGGTGCTTAAAAGTCTTACTCGCAGGGCTCACAATATATTATTTCTTAATGCATGAAGTAAACCTTCTATATTTCTTTGAGATATGCCACCATATGCATTAGGAAGGCATCAGAATATCTTGTAGGGACGACAAGCATCACTTAGAGACACTTTTATGTCTGTACAAGCAGCGAAAAATAGAGTTATGTTTCACTAATATGATGCTCTAGAAGTAAGAGTTTACTACGTGTTATTGAAGCTATCTATGAAAGTTTGATGGAAAGGTTTCAATGTGTTGATGGAACAACTTAATTTACAGTAAAACTTCGAAAATTAAATCAATAGAGACCAATTCTTCTAAGAAAATTTTTGCTGGAATGAAACACTCGTACAAAGAAGAATTGGTGCGACAAGAGAGCTCACTAAATCAATTTTAACATTATAAAATTATATAATCGAACCAGGAGAGATAGTAAAACATTCAGACGTATGGTTTGATTAAATTTGTCCATCACATCTCAATAGGAGGAAGGATGCAATAGAATAAATAAAAACCCAATATTTTCATCGTTTGAAGAATATGCTTGACGAGAAAACTAGATTACTAGCCAATAAAATCGCTAGTGTTATGGCGTTTTGACTACTGTAGCTCAGTGGGAGGATATATACCTGAAAGTCTTCAAAGGGAGCTACAAAAAGTAGGAATCTTACAGTCAAGGGAATATGCAGAGGAGCACTCAAGAAAAATGATCAAGCAAAAACTTTCGTAAAGAAACTCGACTGGAACTCGAGAGGGTCATGTCTCATTCATGAAATTCGATATGTATTCCACTCTCTATATCACCCTCAAAGTAATAGCAAAATAGCAAAATTTTTTTACCCCATCCATCGCTGTGGACATGTACCTTAATTCGAGAAATGTCACGTCCGTGAGGTACTGTTCATCTAACATTGGGTAAAAAGTTGTGATTTCTTTATTACGAAGGTCGAAATACTCTGACATGGTTACGAAAAAAGTACTGGAGAGCAATTTATAATATTAAGGTCTTAAAAATCATGGTAATACTTTTTGTATCTTTTTTAACGGAAATGAATAATTTTCGTTCAATTTTAAAACCTTTTTCTTTATTTCTATTTATTCGTCAAATTTCTCTCGTATATTTAATGTTCTTAAAATCCAAAATTTAGCACCTATCGTTCTTCAGAAGTGGCACACTTATCACTACCCCAACTTCAATCATAAATTCAGCTTAAATCTTACCGAGACTTTATTATTAACTTCAATCGTGGCCAAAAGTAACTTCAAATTCAACCAGCCTTTGGCAAGAAACACAGGTCTGACCTTTATTTTCAAATGGACCTCTATGGGAGTCTGATGCCGTCCTGTTGTCACTCACAGTCCTGGTACGGATGAGGTGAAACTAGTAAGGTAACTAGTCACTGAGCTTATCACAGGTCTACTGAGAGGACTGGCTGGATGGAATAAGCGAACGAGCCTTTGAAGTATTTTGTTCATTGGTGGACATGTCAGTGAACGAAAGTTGATTCTAGTTGTAGAGATAGTAATGAATTATTCCTCAAACATGTGAGCCTAAAACATGGCTGTGTACACAGATGATACCACAGAAACAACAACACAGCTCTCAACGAGGGGACGACCTGCCTTGCTGAGATAATGAGCTGCTAGAAGGGTAATGACACTGCCACTCAAATTTTGAGAAACGCTTGTTATCGACAGCAAACAGCGTGTGGCTCTGAATAAAATCTTGCACATTTCTCTATAGATGGTGCAAAAGTGTGGGAACTAACACGAGTGATTGACACACGCGCCAGTTAACTTACAACTGCATCACGATGTAAATTAGTTTTCATATTAACAAGTGCTATGCAAAATAAAATATACAACAAATTTGAAACTGTTTCATCAGTTATGAAACATCGAGCATTGACAACTTTACTCTGATGTTACAGAGTTGTACGGAATGATGACATTGATACTCAGAGCATTATAATTGATGACAATCATTCATATCCGTGTAATATTGAAGTTCAGCTTTAAAGTTTTTATGGAGAGCATCCTTGATTTTTTATTGCATTAAATTCGAAGATCACTGTGTGTTCAGATTTTTTAACTTTTATTTTATTTTGACGCGATGGTATCTTGAAAGAAAATCTGAAAGCAAGTTTGCATTTCATATCACGTTTCCTTTCGATTACCTACGTGGAGTTTGATCTCTTTCACAGAAAGCCTAGCAAAGGCTGCCTCGTTGGCCGAAGCAAATATCAGACCTTCGTTTTTACAGGCAGGTTTTCAGGTCCATGCATGCAGCATATGAGTAAAGGATACGCTAGTGTGTAACAGGTCTCAATCAAGCAAACCCGAAGAAAACCCTGCCCAACCACGAATAAATTCAGATTTTTTAAAGGGAGCTTTTGTAGAAACGTTATGCGTAAAATATTTTAGAAAAGGCCCAGAAAAAATATTGCTGAAGTACTATTAAACGTTTTTTCAGAAAGTCAGTGAACGTACAGAATGAATGAGCCTCAAAAGTTTTATTTGAAGATTATTTATCTGTGAACACACAATTTTTTTATAAGTTTTGCAAACAAACCATGTTTATCTTACGGTTACGGTTCATAAGGCCCTGCAAGATATTACAATAAAATATCCTGCGTCCTATGAACTAGAGATAAAGGACGAGACATATTAGACTGTGAAGTACAGGAACAAAAACTTTTTTGAATTTTTCTTCAAAATTATCGGGTGTCTTGAACATCAGAGAGTCCAATAAGCCACGAAGTGCAGTATTTACAAAATTTATTCCCTTTATGTATAAATCAAGGGCCTTGATGAAAAATTCTAATCATGTGCATCAGTATTGATAAGGCAAGCTAGATCCAAACTGGTCTCAAGTTTTATCCGCACTCCATACCATGGCAAAATTTTCCATAGAAAATAACGATAATTGTTGTTCCCGGTGGTAAGCAGATATATAATATATCTTTCAAGAAGTGTTACTAAAGTGAAAATTAACGAGTTTCATTCGTATGAAGCAGGCATGAATGAAAGCCGTGGCTATCTAAATACAGAATTTACTTGTTTCATATCTAAACGTTGCCTATTACGTTTGAGACATTGATACAAAGAAGTCTTTCAAACTAATTTTGTGATGTTGCACGTTGCAACCCAAATAGTGAATAAAATGTATTGACAACTCGTTTTTGACGCAAGTGAGTAGGATTTATATGATTCCATTAATGAGTTTCTAGATATTAGATGCAAGTTTTTAAGTGCCAGAAAATATATATTTATAAATCAGTGATGTTGATGTAATGAACGATTCATACTGAGGAAAATAGATTTCTGATATAAGTTTTAATTAGCCATTATGTCCATGACTCTTGAACCAAATTTATCATGCTGATAAATTGCGTCAACTAGGTATGACACAAAATGATTTTTGTGCTTGCAACTTAGTTGCAAACTTCACATGATCGCTACAACTGATAAGCTTGACTGCCGCAGCCTGAATATATTGGACTTAGGAAATGAACAGGCTGGTATTTTTCTATTGAATTAGGAGATTATCAGGTTTTAATGTTTCTTATTTGAAAAAAAAAATCTGGCTTCTTCAGTAGTGGAGTTTATTTTTATCATGTTCTTGCGTTTACTTGAGTCGTTCTACGCCCTTGACTTTGTTTTCAAGCATTATTTTTGTTACTGAATAAGTGACACTCGGTCAGCATTTCAGTATTCCTACATCAGTGTGTCATCACAGTGGGTCAAAATATCAGAGATAGTATCGTTGGTTGTAACTCCGCATTAAAAAAAGTAACAATGATAGTGGCTACATTAAAAATAGTATCAATGATTGTAGCTACGTCAGAGATAATAACAATGATGGTAGCTACAATAACGATATTATAAATGATTGTAGATACATACGTTAAAGATAATAACAATGATTGTTGCCACACCAAAAAATAGTATTCATGATTGTAGACATGGATTCTTTACACAATATATATTTACCAGCGTATTCAGGGACAATCAGAGCCACTTATTATCGTTGATTTGGTTGTTTGGCACCAAGGATTAGTGATTCTGAGATACCACTCGGCCTGTTGCTAGCAGTTGCTAGTTCTAAGAACACTAATTCTCATCTTGAATTAACATTGAGCTCACAAAATTTCAGATGAAAATCTATGATGTACAAAGTATCCCAAAACAAGAATATTTAGTTATCATGCTGGGACTGAGCCTACATGTTACGAACATATAAAAATTTTGAGAGTATTTATGTTTCTAATTTATATAATATAATTTTGTTCATGTTGGTTTAAAGAGAACATTTGAAAGTATTTTACGTTAATTTGTTGTGCTTGTTTCGGTTGCTAGAAGCCTAATACTGATATTAGAAATCTAATACTTTTACTAAAAGCCTGATGCTATTATGAGATGTAATACGGGCTCAAAGAAAAATTAAAATTGATGAAAAACCTTGACATATTGGATTAAGAAAATGTTTAATTTTGAAACACAAAAGAATCTTCTTAAAAAGCGATCTTACAGCAATATTGAATTTTTAAAGTATGAAATAAATTGCAATCGAGGAAATGAACATGGATGCATGAAAAGAAAACAATACAAACTGAGCGTTCATGCAATCAGAAAAAATATTTGAATGGTATTAGTTACTTACCGAAAATCAGTTTCTGAATGGTACCGTGTTCTGTGTGTTCACGCTCCTAACTTTACGAAGTCAAATCAAATAAACATCAACTAAGTAAAGCCGTGCTATTTTGATTGAGAGCTGAAATCCAATTTAATTGATTGAAAGTCTTTCAGAGCACAAAAGCAATCGAGCCAATAGTTGGAGGAGCGTATACTGAGAGAAACATACAATTAATTTCTACCTGACTCGGTGTATAGGGATGATATGCAATGCATACAGGCTGTTTATTTATCGTTGATCATTGAATTAGAATGACTGAGCCAACTATCGCTATATTTTTTAGAGATATCTTTGTCTAATTTCTTTTTCTTTGAAGCAAAGGTCAATGGCTGAGTTTTGGGAAGACAACACTGATGTACATAAATGTCTCTCATAAGCTTACAACAACCGAAAAATGATATTTTCTTTTACTGAAAATAGAATATTTTATTATGTATAGCATACTTATTTAGTTTGTTGTAAAAATTGAATAAAAAAGTAATTTTATCAAGCTTTTATATCAAAAATCATTTACGCATTTGAAGGCGCTGGGCGAAGAAAATGAAGCCAAAATACCTTACCGTCCGCAGCATTTGGTGGCAGTGAATTTTTCAACAAACTTTATCTGGATCTTGACGCCATGAAAAATGTATGTCCATTTGATACCTGAATTACATATAAATAGTCTATTTTAAAGCATACTAAAAGTGCATGGCAGAAAATTACTTCACGGAGTAAAAGTTGTTCGAACAAAATTTGCGAATAGTAAGTAAGGAACAATTTTCAAGTGCACAGCACCGAGTTACTGTACAGTATCGAGTTACTGTACAGTACCGAGCTCCTGCACAGTACTGAGTTATAGCACAGTACTGAGCTACTGCACCGTTCAGAATTCCTTAATTGGAGAAGCATACAAAAATTGATAGTTAACAGTGAAATAATCTGAAAAGAATGGGCCAATTTGAAGAACAAATACCCTAGAAAAGTTAAACCAAAATACAAGTTTGATGGTGCTTATCATGTGTGCCTAAACCACAAAATTCTCAGGTAAATCTCAAACTAACTTAGTAAGAAAACCATTGAAACATCCACTACAGATATGAGCGTAGTTTTTTGGATGGGAGGATGGGTTCTTATAGATGAGGGTTGCCAGTCTTTTAATCTTGTACCTCATTGACCAGGGCTGTGTCATCGCTGGAACTCCGAGCGCATCAGCATGAATTAACAGCGTCTGAAGAACTGCAGAGTTTGTGTCGCGAGGTTTGGTCTTGGCGTTTTCTGTCTCCCAGGAAAGTATAAAAATAATACTGTAATGACCCTTCACATATGAAGCTTTAGTCATTCTTTATGTT
>VCRD01002369.1:65995-87684 GCA_006783055.1 Trinorchestia longiramus | reverse complement strand
CGCCGTGAGCTCGCACTTATCGGTAAGACCTAAACTCCCCGCCCATGGACTCATCCCAGGATCGTCGCATGGAGCTCACCATCATCCTTACTCTAAGAATGTTAACCTTAAGAATTTAAAAACCAATGTACTAAATGTCTATGTACTGTGTACTTGATTGGAAATAAAAAGATTGTTTGTTTATTGAACCAGTAGAAAAAGTAAAAAATTTGGGCGTCTGGTTTGATCCAACATGTCTTTCACATTCCACGTGGAGAAAACATGCAGCAAAATTAACGGTACATTGATGTTCCTTCACCCCGTGAAAAACATGCTTGACAAAAAACCTAAATTATTAGCCATCCAATCTTTAGTGTTATCACGCTTTGACTACTGTGACTTGGTCTGGGGAGATATACCTAAAGGTTTTCAAAAAGAGCTACAGAAATGTATGAATATTGCTGCTAAAGTAGTATGCAAAGGAAACTTCAGAAAGAATGATCATGCAACACCTCTCATGAAAAAGCTTAACTGGACCCCGATAGAACAAAGACTACTCATTCACAAGGTCAAATATGTATTCTCCTCTCTATATCTCCCTCAAAGTTCTGCCAACGTTGTTAAACTCCATCCACCCACTAACATGGGTGTGAAACCAAACCGACGACACGATGTTAACATCAGTTTCCGCTTGTCCGATGCTGGACAAAAAGCTCTTTCAGTTTCAGGTGCATTGCAAGTATAGCAAACAAATATAGAAAACTTAGCTCCTATGCATGATTAAACAAAATTAACTTAGTAACGAAACATGCTACATATAAGTGTCTACCATGTGTTTGTGTCACACAACTTAAGTATAATTGAAATAGAGTTAACAGTATTCAAACGAAACATACTTAAATGTCAAACTCGTGCTATAATTCCTCAGCTCTGGAGTCAAATCGACTAATTTAATTTTATCAAAAACCAGGATGTTTTTTACTTTTTTCTGTTATATTTCAGGCTTATAAATTGGTGCATTTTAAACCTGATAAACGGTAAAATGTTAAAAATGTTCAATTTTCATAGTGCACAACAAAAAACAAAAACAAAAATGTTTCTTGATAGGAAACAAATTGTATTTTGCCGAAAGCTAAATAGAATTTTATATGAATTTGTGTTTATTCTTCAGATTATTCTTCTTCCAAGGCTTTTAGATGTATATATATATGTATACGTATGTGTGTATGTATGTGTATGTGTGTGTGTTTGTATGGATATGTATATATGTATATATATATATATATATAGATATATATGCATACATATAAAATCTTTTTATGTTATTTTTTTACTTATCGAAGACATAATTAAAAACTTTATACGTCAATGTTAGTAATTGCTTTGCTACAATAAGTGACTGTGAAACCTTAGCTACAACTACAGCTTTTCTTATCCATATCAATATCTAAATATTGAAAATTTAACACATCCACTGTTATATTTTATTTTTTATTCTCTTTCTCTGATATTTAACGTCTGTTCATATTTAACACGATGATATTCACAGACAACTGTAATAATGATTAAATTAAATCGATCATGAGCAGGCCATACCATACGGTCAACCAGTAATTAGAAATTACAATTTCAATTTAATAACAATTACAACTTCATATTTTATGTTTTCACTCTCATAATTTTACTTTTTCGGTCTTTCTCGGATGTTAAACATCCAATTTAGTTAAATGTAATGATGTCGATTCTAAGCTGTACCTAAAGAAAATATTTCGCTCATCACCTGAAATGCGTATAATAACTAGCATGTTAGAATTTACATGTATCACCAATGACTACCTCTTAAGTCATCATTGAAAAAGTTAAGTTTCATTTGTTTCCCCATGTATATTTAACGTTCATTGCGTCATGTGATTGTTTACGTATACCGGTAGGTACTGTTGTTATATCATCTACTATGCATAGAATACCTATCACTTAAGGATTTTATGATAAGGCATCTTTAAAAACCAATGATGTTACATTTCTTATGTACCAACTTTATTGGAAATTTACGTTTTGGTTTGTTTTTTGTTTATAACGCCGGAAACACTTAACAGTTTACTCCTTACAGTCTCTGATCATGTGAGGACCACCACAATGGAAGCATCCCTCCTTAAAATTACTTCTACTGGTACTACTTGATCCTTTCTGCATCACTCCTACAGTACACACAGCTGCTACGCTATTCCATTGTTTAGTGGTCAGAATATTAGCATGTCTGATCAACTCATTTATTTCTGATTTTAGTACACTTGACACTCGTAACTAATTCTTAATGTTGTCTAGAAACCCATTCATGATTGTGACCTTTGCTATGTTTGCCAATCCTTCCTCCCTGAGCTTAGCTAAGCAAGGAACGCGATAAAGGAGTCAACAGCAAAGGCAGTCTGTAACTTTTTCTGTATTTTTTACACATTTGCTTGATCGATATATGTAGCTCAACTCTGAATACAGAGCAAGTTCATCACCTTCTAAATACAAAGGGATTAAATTAGTTCTTCATTCCATATTTTTTAACTTTTCCGTTGTCTTCTGCTATATGGTAACCAAGTTAATCTTTTTCAGCCACACTACCACGTTGCCTTCACGTGTAAACGACCTGATAAAATCTAGTGAAACACTGGTATCAATTTTCAACACCCCTTGATAGCTTACAATTAATGAAATGAATTTCGAGAAAAGTTTAGAGTTTAGAGAATGCAGGGAAAGTTAGAGGCTGCTGTTGCTAAGGTTACCTTTGCTGATTTTTCGAAGCCACTTGACATGAAAAGGACCAAAGAGCCTGTCAATATTTTTGCTTATGAAATTCAGCGTTCGACAGGTATAGATAAGTCCAGAAAAGAAGCATTAAACACAATAACCTAGAAGGCTTGTTGGCCTTAATGAATCATGTGTTGACAAGAATTGTCGTGATGCTAAAAGATACCTTTGTGTATTAAGTTTGTCCTGTCATCTTTACACGCTTCAATTCATTTTCTTGTCATTTTAGCTATAAAGTTCTCTCTATGCATTTAATTAATTTTAAATAAATTTAAGCCGCATCCACGTCTCTAGCTTGTTGGAGTGGTGGTTAAGAAATCAAGCGGCAAATTTTTTTAAGGACAAAATTCAGAAGCTGGTCATTAGAAACCATGAGTGAAACTCATGTTGAAAAGAAGATTAAAATACAGATTTTCATATTAAAATAAAGACACTACAAATTTGCTTTTGTTTGGTATCAAAATGGTACTTACTTAAAAATAAAAGTCTCAAACAAACCATGCATTTGGAATATAAACTATATCGTTCTCCCAATTGTGTTTTTTTAACTAAACTGATTGGACGGTCCAGTACTGATTATATAAGCATTAGCTTCAAGTCTTAAATGATTGTGTAAATTGTACGGACCTCAAGGGAAAATTACATCGTCTATTTTGTAAAATATAACTTCAGTTCTGATGAAAAAACTCGTCTCATCAACAACCCTTTTTGCGACTGATACGACTGATTAAAAACGAACGACAAAAAGTAATCCACTCAGACTCGTGAATTATGTAGAAAAGTCTCAGGTACGACCTCACTGTTAAAACAGGTTTCGTCTTGCTACAAGTTTATATATAAATTTAAGAAGTTTTCGAGCGAAGTTGAAGTCCGCCCTCCAACTTTGTTGTCGAGTTATCAGAAATTTAAGCAACAAGGACGATATTACTGATACTGACTGACGTTTGCGGGCGGATAAGCTGCTTACAAAAACGATGGCAAGATTTTTTTCTGGTTAGCCTTCTGTGTCAACTATGCCATGACAATAATTTCGTTATTGAGAATATTTCCGATTGAAATCGCTTACGTATAGCTTTAGTTTTAATTTGATAAGTTATTTTGGGTCTTAGAACGTGGTAAATTCAAAGTTAAACTGAAAGTCAAAAATATTCAGATGAACGTTAAAAATGATAAAAATGATTAGTGTATCTTACCCCAACACGAAATATCATTTTCATAGTGTTATGGTTATGTTATCATACTATGGACTGCATCTCGAAGGGCGAACAGTAAAAGGAAATCAAGCGCTAGCTCGGGTACGTGCAAAGTGATGAGGTTTTCATGGAATGAGAAACTAGCAGGTGACAGGGAAATTAAGTGTTGAGATAAACGAAGAAGAATTTTTTTTCATTCAGAGTTTTGTACTGCTTTAATTAATAGATTACTTTAAGTCGTAGTCTATGGAAAAGGAAGGAAGTAGTGTAGGAAAAAGACTCCAAGTTCGAGATACGTTGATAGTATATTGAATAGTAGAAATCTTGGTACGAATGAAAAGGCTGTTCGTTTACAGATGTGACATTTTAGGCCATTATGTGTGAGGTGGACACCGAGACTGTGAATAGAGGAAAGAAGTTGAAATTAAAGAACACTTCTGGAGACACTCCCAAGCTAACTCACTTGTCGCACTTCGATAAATGTTTACTTTCCATAAATACTCAGGTCGTGTACCAATTGTACATTGAGAAGTAAAATGGGTGTGATTTGGATATTGTTGCACGAGTGAGTTGTTATCGAAGTACAGGGGTTATAAGGATTGGGTACAGAATATTACGGTTTCGGTATGCAGTACCTATGTATAGAAAAAACAGCGTTTGGTCAGGGAAATAATTGTCAGGTGTACGAGGATTGTGTTTTGGAAATCGACTTAGGTAAGAATGTGTATCGGGGGAAAGCTGGAAAAACCGAGAGCAAAAGAGCTATCTGTGAAAAATAGAATGGAAGAGTCCGCGCTAAATACTACGGAGTGAAGAATACTTGTTGGTTGTCTATTTTTCTATATCGCTGATTGAGGTCCTGTCTCGTTTGAGGTCTTGTCCTCTATTCTATTTACAGAGATAACTGTTTCTTTTGCATCATGCCTTCCGTCACATAAAGTGTGGACAGCGGGAGAGATATCTTGAAATTCATTCCGTTTACGAAATTTTGACGCATTTTCTTGCACATCTTCATAATTAACATGCAGCAGAATTGTGCGCTCGACTAATAACGTAAGTAAACGTCTCATAAAACTCTTAAGAATTGAAGAATCGAAACAAACAGTTTACGGTCACATTGTACTCACATTAATCTTGAGATCAAAGTAAAACGATTTGTGGTAGTGGATGGTGGACTGGGAACACAGAATCACTTCTCAAATTTGAGTCTAAAGAAAGGGTTACATGATGCCCTCGCATAGTTGNAGTAAAACGCGTTGAGTGGACACGAAAAGTTTGAAAACTAACTTTCATTCTCTATGTTTCAACGTTAGAGTCAAACAACAAGTGAAGAAAAACAAGAATAGAACAAGGGCAACCACGTCCTCTCAACTGAATTGTAAACAAGGGTAGAAACGTCATGATCTGGGTGGAAATAGCTTGTACTTTAGCTTCAAGAGTGACAAAAACAGCAATGCTGAGATCGGATGCGTACATCTAGAGCCTGAAAAACAACATGCAGCCGTTGTAAAAAATCTGAACGCAAGCTATTTTCCATTCAAGGTATCGTTCCTCACCAGGCTAGCGAGATGACTCAAAGCTGTTGTGTAAAGATGAGGTGTGAAAACATTTCTTTACTCAATTGACCGTCATATTTTCAGATGTAATTCAGGCAAAATATTTGTCAAACATATCTCAAGGAGAACTACGAGTACTTATTTTAGGACGTCAGTTTGCTGATAAATCTGAAATTTGACTAGACGTCTTCTCAACAGCACACAAAATTTGACCTGAGCGCTAACAATTCTCAGTTTGGCAAATTCTATCGCAAAATGTGTTTCTTGATCAGTGAAGCTGATCAAGAAATAGCCATTACGTTGAGTAATGTTATAATTTGAAATATGGTCTTTTCAGATAATGTAATACCGAAAATCCTTATTTTTTGTCAATGCATATGTTTCAATACTTATAAAATACTTTGACGCTCTAATGTTTCAGTATTTAGCTAAGTATTTAGTATGATAATTGGTGCGCTAAAGTTAAAAGTGGATTACTAGGATGTTGAGTGTCTATTTAAAAAGGACTGGAAACAATGAAAATTTACACTGCGTATGCTCATTAGTGATACAACATTCATGCAAAATTTGTCATCGCAGTAGAACCTGTAGAGAAATGATTTTCAAAACTCATAAGGCATAACAATAAACAGCAACAGAAATATAATAATAATGGTAAGAAGAAGAACAACAACACAAAAGAATAAGAACAGTAGTATTAGTAATAATGAAAATAGTAAGAAATACAGAGCATGATACCTTCCCACCGCAAGGTATCAAAACGCCAGTGCCGTAGAGTTCTCCGGTGTGTGCACATAGTAAGAAGAGAACAGTAAGTATTAGGCACAATTTTAACGAATTCCACGAATGATTAACTATTCTCGTGTAAGATATTGATTAAATATTTTTTCCGGAACCTGCTCATTTAAATCAATCATTATTCATGGTAACTAATTTATTTTTATAACATAAAAAATAATATTATAATGAAACACGGATTGAATCAACGTTATGATTTCGAAAACCATTTAGTAACCGTGGCGATCTAGTTTCAAGCTGAACGTTGCAGACTAGAAATATTACTTGTGTAATTACATGGGAGCAATCATTTCAACATCTTCCATTCCCCTCTTGAAAGCTGTTCATCATCAAATCACATAATAACATCCTTCACCAGACCATCCAACAAAACATACAACCATTTTATGCAATGCTAACTCAACCATTATCCTCACTTTAGGCTGCACAGTCACTCCATTTCAAACGTTTAAGATATTATACAATCTCAATTAGACACCAAAGTGACTTTCGAATATTAAGTTTGAATACGTACAGCAGAACGACAACCTGGAAAGTTATTCTAACTTTTCCCTGATTGATTTTATCTGGTATGAGTTTTCCTATCTTAATATGGGCTAGGTTTTTTTTAGCACGAGACCTTTATTTAGTAACTCACGGCGAGAGAAAGCATGCACAACCAGTCAGTGATTTAGTCGTGTTCTGAAGGTGTCATACTTGACCATCGGCAAGCAGAGCATTAATTGACTACTAACTTCTGAAGGTAAGGACAACTTTCTTATTATCATCACATTCCTCAATGAGCTTCACAAAATATGATGACTAGATTTAGCTTGCAGTTATGGTAGCAACTGCTCAATTTTAGAACATGTCCTGATCGTTATGAGAACTTGGCAGAGAAAATTTGCTTATCTTTTATATACATGAAAGGACGCTTCTGTCTTATTTCCGCTAACCACCGAAAGTTAATCTGTGCATATTTATCTTATCACAAGGCTTCTTTCAACGGTCACAAAACACCACTTGCAGTCAATCAGCCAAGAAAACACTCATACATTCAGAGGAACTCTCACCTGCGTTTCGTCTTTGCCTCCGGCGCAGCGGCAGCCGCCGCCCCGTACCTCACAGGCTCGGCCGAGCACCCAGCTGCCCGAGCGTGAGCATCAGCGGTCGGAGTGACGGAACTCACAAAATCCATCGCGATAATCTCAGTCCCAGAGTCCTCACAGGTTATATCCTTCCCTATCTTTTCCTCTGGGAGGTACTCAGTTGCTGTCTGCGTGTTATTTTTGAAGATATTAGCCGCATCTTCACTGCTTAATGTTCTTGTTACACTTTCGATTGGACTTGTATTAGTTTGCACGGACTCCAAAGCGTCTGAACCGATCGTAGCACTGTTAGTTTTATCCATGTTCGTACTTTACGTATGAAGTCTTTTTATTAAGAAATTATTTACTCTTAAGGGAAAAATATCAATTCCGCCCAATAAGACACTTCAACGGGCACAACAAAGCACACTCGATAAATTTAAAATAGCAACAAAAAACACTGAATTTCATCCTATCAGAAGGATTTTCTTTGCACATGCTAAGAGTAGTTTATTAATTTCTGTCACATATCAGATGAGTTAACATTTCTGCAAACATATTAGCTGCTAAATCGCGATCAGTTAAACCTACAGGCAATCAGACGGAATGTTGTTGAGAATTGCCTGTGTGAATAGAGATTTAATTATACGAGACCTATAGTAAAACGAGTGTTTAAAAAATCTATAATAGTTAAACAAGTAAATAATCTCTAAGTCGATTATTTTATAGAATTTCATGCCGTAAGCTCGCTGCCAATTATGAATAAATGAGACATTCCCTTTAAATTGATACTCAATAAGCCGTGTAGACAATAGAAAATATTGATTTAAACGCACGGCCATATAAATCAACATTACATGAAAAGAAGAAATTGAGTCACAGTTGATGTACATACTTTAAAAGAATATATACAGTTGAAGATGTAAAAATACTTGTCAATAGCTGCATTTGAAGTCGCTGTTATATGTCGTTTGAAATATCGCCAGTAAAGGCATTGTTATCAGGCTTGCCAGTAGGCAAAAAGTATACCAACATCAGGGATATCTAAGTTGCCATACAGAACAGCTGGACACAAAATCTAGGCACAGACCATGGAATACACCCTCGACGTCGAAAGATGTACGACGCATCATGTAAAGCTGTTACTGAGGGTAACACTTAGCCTAAGGGATGGTTACCATGAAGGAAAATACATAAATGGTGAATTTACAATTGTTCAGGAAAAAGAAAAAGAGCTTTGTTTCCTACAACGTGACAACAAAAATTAACCACCAAATGAAGATGAAAAATGTGTAAATTTACGAGTATTTGTTGGACAGAGCACCATCAGAATTTTTTCACCAGTTAGTAGATGCCAATTGAATCTTAAGAATAAATGACTTCATAACTTATAATCACAATTGGAAAGAACATGTAAAACAGTCATAGACGGATTGAAAATGTAGCGCCGAAACAAAATATTAGACGTCTTTTCAAAATATTAGATTCCTTTCGTAAATATTAAACTATTTCAAATATTAGACTCCTTCACCAAATATGGTGTAGTCCTTAAAAATCACGGGTAAATCAAGTATACTGATAGCAAATGAGGAATTGAAAGAAATGATACGCTTCTCGAGAGTCGTAACAATTGTCTTTGTAGGTTATTTATCTAAACCAAGGTGGTTTAGTAGTCTGGAAGACGTGAAGTGTCAACGTCAACTCTTTTGGTGGTTCAATTCTACATAACAAAACTGGTCTCTTTACAAATGTCAAAGTTGTGCATGAGTTTGGCATTCTTTTTAAGTGAACAGCAGCGCTTTAGGAGTGAGAGTGCTGAGAAGCTTCTACCCTGTAAGTAATACACTTTTTCTTAATATTATTGACCACCCTGATGATATAGAGCAAAGTGCAGGAATACATGACCTATTTTAGAAAAAATTGTGTCCCAGCTGTCTGTCACGAGCTCAATTAAAGAACTGAACAATATTTTTTAGGGGACACTTTATATGCATATTGGTTTGCATAATACATCAGAACAAATGTAACTTTAAAACTAAATACACTCTTTGTGCGAGAATTATGGGAACCACGAATCTACATCTTTCGAAAATGCTCAACAAGAAGGCTGAAGGAAACATATTTTTAATAGTAGTTCAAGCGACGATTGCTAAACTTAATGTCAATCATAGAATTTTGGCCAAAGGACCTTCACAAGTGTCCACTCCCAACGCCATGATGCATGATCACTAGCACAAGGCCTTAGTTTTTAGACTAACGAGTGTACGAAATCTCACTTTAACCTTCGATTGTGTAACTCTTTTATATTTCGCAATGTCTGACAGCAGTTTTAGGCACAGTTTTTGCTCACTAGTAAGAGCAGAAATCTGAATCAGGAGCATTAGGTCCCTAACACGGTAAATACCAACTTGTCTAACAAGCATAACTGCAAGGTCTCTACCAACGTAACAGTCCTACCACAAGGTTATGGATATCATTTAGGTGCACGCGATAAGCAGTCCCGGTCTACGGACTATTGAGTAATCGTGTTTAGTTCATTATTACTTTGTTTTTAGGCAGTGCTATGCTCTCTTATACTTCTAATCTTAATAATGATATGAAAACTAACATGGTAATGGTTTAGTATTCAAACAATATCCAGGATAGAAAAAGTTCAATCATTCTACCTTTAGAATTCAATTTTTAAAACAATCTGTTAGATTTAGTGATATTTATCCGATTGGAATCAATCATTTAAGTATAGATCCTTGTTGGCTGACAGTTTTCAAGTATGAATAGACTGAAGAATTTTAATGAACCGATAAATCCAAATGCAAATCGTGTAAGTTGGGTATCCCCTTGCTATGTGGGTCATTCTAATAATCAAAAAATGAATAATTGAGTAAAATTAGAAATAAACAATTCAGCTCACGAGCACACACGAATACATCCGTCATGATTTGTCTAACGGCAAGTACCTCTGAAGAGTATATTAATAGAACGAGAAAATGTCGAACTTTTTTTTTCGATTACATTTACGTCAGGAACTACGCCAACACTTGCATGAACGCTTACGGATAATAATTATTGCAAAAACTAAATGCAACAACATCTCAACAAATAAACAAACGGTCGTTTCAATGCTCACATCATCAATTAATGTTTCTTTAAAAATTAGTGCAAAAAGTTTAACACCGGAAAATTGAAGTAATGCAGTGATTTCAACCCCTGTATATTGAATGAGAGAACTAATATTTAAAACGCAACGAACGGCCGTTCGTATCATCACCCAGTGAAAGTATTGTTGGAACCAAGTATGTACCTGTAGCATTGTACACTGTGGTTCATTCTTCATATTTTGAAAATGAACATTTTTAAGTCCTTGATAATTATTGAGTGAAACATCATTCGTGCTCGTAAAATTTTCGTTTGGTTACTGTGCAGATCTGAACACTAACCTATTCTCATTTTTAATTAACTCTCTTACAACTTGTAAGCGTAGATTTTACACTTACATTGTACTTCTGAATTAGTGCGGCGTTTTATCAACTAGAGTTATAGTTCTGGATAAGAGACTCATTAAACGTCTTACTTTCACCAGTCTTCTACTTCTAGTTCCCGGATGTACGTAGAGGCGTCTGTAGAAACTCTTGCGTCAACCGCATTACGTAAGGACGCGGCCCAGAGGCCTCCAAGCCGGTAAAACTGCACTGTCAGGATGCAATTTAATACCGCCAAGGGACTCATAGAGATCCTTTGGTGCCCTCCTCTGGGCTGAGTCAAGAATTAGACCATGACCGGAAGATAGCTCTTTTGTGGTATAGTGCCATACTATAAAGTACATTGATAGGGAGAATCAAGCTCAATAATTACTTCACTAAAACGAACACAATACTCGTGGGATAAAGCACGCTTAAAGTAGACGGTTTTAGCAAACAGAATAAGTGTTTCAAGCACTGTTATGATATGCAGTGTACAGTGCTATTTTCGCCTATATCATAGAAGTAGCTGCTTGCTAAAAACATTTGATTACCACCGGGAAAAGTCGTGCTTGGAATTCAACTCCAGCGCCTACATACATCTCAGCCAACACACGCGAGGGCAAAACCTACACACTATCATAAACTACAGCCTATAGACGAATCATCTATCCGCCACAGAAACCCAGGCAACGCAAGTCGATCGCTCAATTAGTATATGATCCTGAAGTCTTCATCGTATCCCCCAATAGAAAAGGATTTTAATTTTTAATATAACGGAGTATTTACTAAAAGAATGAGTCGTGTTAAAAATTTAAATCAATTCATAATACCAGAATGATGTATAACATGTGCAGTACATACATGCGAACATATTTCTATCTTTTACTGCGCCGACTGATAGCGTATCTATAATTTCTCAGATTATAAGGATGATACAGGAGATGACTTTAAATAAACTAAAAGATTTTTAATTGAAAGTTTTGAGCTCAGGCTAGATAATTTAAATTGAATAACGATGAGCTCTCTAAAATCAATAGAAAAATCAATTTTATGTGTAAATACAACATAAATTGTTCTTGTACTTAGTTAAACCCAATGAATGCCAATGAATTCCATATACTTCAGAAAAAACTCCGAGTACTACATAGCTCTGAACCTTTCATTGAAAGGAAGGTAATGAACGTGAAGATAAACTTTCAGAATTGTTCATTGCCTCGTTGCATGATGTTCGTTACAATTTGAGGAGTCAGCAATAAATTCTTAGAAAAAACAAGCAATCAACGAAACTGTACCACTATACAGGGTAAGTATTAAATTAGGAATTATCATTAAACATTATTTTTGAGGGCATAATTACGTATTCAATCACTGTAAACATAAAAAGGAATCCTCGCAGAAATATGAAAAGATACTCATACACTAGAAAATTTGTTGAAAAAATACCACATTCATGTAAATGAATTTGGTGAGGGTGCGAGAACAGAAATTAAAGTATTTAAAAATATGGTCTGTAATAAAGCGGTAAGTCCTGCAGCACGTTGTACTTTAAATTGAGTGAAGTGTAAACAGATTTAATTAGCTACAGTGTAGAAAGATAGGAGTTAAATGGAGTTAAATTCATGGTTTTCCGCTCCTCGTACGGTACAATACTTGTCTTGAGACAAATAATAAACTTTTAGCTTAGCGCCTGTACGCCCGAAACTTTATGTGAACTGCCTATTCAAAAAAGAGGCCTTACATCTTCGGGTCAGGTTCGTACGCATTTACATATTTGAAACGAATTAGTTTTATGTGCTGAAAGTTCTTCTCATATTTAAGACAAATTTAAGTCTTACGTAATATGGATCTTCATGCAAGCGTCAGAGAATGTCCAAAATCGAGGATAACTGTGGCATTGACTACTTTAAGACTATCGTAAATTTCTTTTTGTTGAAACCAATACATAAATGCACTCCAAATATAAAAAACCATTAGCGAACACGTGGATGAATGTAAATCACATTGGTCGGCAAACATTCGTATTACGTAACCCACGTCAAGATGCTGCCGTTGTACTTTTTGTTGTGCAACTTGAGCTCTCATGAAAACTGGAGTAAAGCAAGGCACTCGAGGATTGGATATCATATCTCAAGCAATCTGTTCCGGGTGAATTCAAGTAGAAAATTGGAGCTAATGGATCACACGTAAAAAGTTTGAGGGACGATTCAAATGTACTGCTTCCGTGAATGGCACCTGCAGATATGACTATCTCTCTTACCCCGCAACTCTGGAAACTTCGCGACGTAAAAAAATCAATTCGATTTCATTATCCACAATTTTTAATGGTAAATAATTCAGCGGTTTTGTTAGTGTCATTCGACATCATATATTTTATGGAAATTGCGTAAGATTTAGAAATAGCTCATTAAATCATTATGTTCGCAGATTTAAGTGACGTTTTTGATGATTATATACGTAGAATAAAAACTAAAAATGTAACAATCCAAGCACGCCTAGATTCTCAAAAACAAACAACAATCTTTATTTCCAATCAAGTACACAGTACATAGACATTTAGTACATTGGTTTTTCAAATTCTTAAGGTTAACATTCTTAGAGTAAGGATGATGGTGAGCTCCATGCGACGATCCTGGGATGTGTCCATGGGCGTGGAGTTGAGGTCTTACCGATAAGTGCGAGCTCACGGCGTGAAACGAGAAACAGCTCGTATTCATTGCCGGGTTTCGAACCCGCAGTCTTTCTGCACAAGCAGATACCCGATACAGAACACGGGCCGCAGACCACTCGACTACGGTGGCTGGGCAAAAGCTTCTATAGGCTCTCGAAAATTTGTTATTCTTAAAATCAAAATGGATCATCATTACCAGACAAAAATAATAATTACTGCCGTACTTACAATTGAATAGAGAAACCGCACAGCTCTTTTGATGCTCTATGTTTAAGGGCTACCACGTCATCAATGCTCAACTAGGAGCTATCCGGTTTTGTCAGCTACATTCAGTGAAGGACACGCGCGTGGAGAGACGTTCAAAAATGAGCGAGGCAGGCAGTAGTTCTGTGCTGGCTATGGTAGACAAGTTACGTAATGCATAAAGTCTTCGGTTTGCTGGTGTAGCGTAAGATAGTAAGAAGTAACGTCATCAACTTTTTTGAAAGTAAAGGCAATTATTACATAAAAATGAAACTCGGATAACCCAGTCAACTTTGTTTTGAAAAAGTATACTTTGATTACGTAATTGCAGTTCATATTTTTATATGCAAACTTAACTCATCCGATGTAAAAAATTAAATGTTCTAAATTATAATACTTCCTGTTTAAGAATGAATATCACATTGAAAGAGAAAATTACTCTGCAGAGATATTTAAATAGACTAAAATTCAATCCAAACGGCAAAGGCAAATCAGGTAGAAAAGAATCAGAACCTTCAATCAAATATTTCCATAACTCATTAATTATGATAAATTATTTACTTATGCACTTCTTTTGCAAATAAAATATAATTCTACTTGAATCAGGGTTTATAACATACGTGAGTTAACACACTCGCTTCTCTAGCATGCGTATTTCATGTTACCCAGTAGCATTCCCCTAGTAAATGTTATTCACTGTTACCCATTTCGTTATTATTAACATTTCATACGAAACGTCGTGAACACCGACATTTCATGTTTTCAACGTCGAAAACATCGATAGTTCATAACATTTCCCACGTCGAGAACATCGACGTCTCGTAACATTTCCAACATCGAGAACATCGATCTTCGAAGTAAGTATACTTCAGTCATTGAACTCTTTTCATCACGCTAAAATGGAGCCAGCCTTTACTTCAAATTACTTGTTTAGAATTGTATCTTTCGTAATACATTAATCCCTGCTGGTCAAAATACTTTTGTAAATAATTATGAGCTGCAATGTTCCAACAAACCTAAATATATCGAAATAACGTGTTGTACATCTATTACTACTTTTTTCTTTATTTTACCTGCACACAACATACAATCCACGTCGCAATAACAATGTTTCAAACAATCGGAATATCCTATGAGCAGCTCTTACTCTAAATTCTCTTTTCAATGATTCGTGCTTCAGATCAATTTTAAGATAAAACAATCAAACTTCTGAGAATGAATAGAGTACAATGACCCTAGAAACTTGCGTTAATAGATAACAACGCATAGTAATGTACTGCTAGGCATAGGCTACTCAAAATTGGTCGGCATTTCAACAAAGATTGCTTTCTCAAGTCTTTCAATTGTGAAATCATCAAAATAAACAACAGGCAATTAAAATTCTATGGAACAAAGTGAGTAGCGAGAAAGTTCATGTAGTACCTTCTATGAAGACACTTCTTTTTATCTACTATAGCTGAAAAAAATTGAATATGCTTCGAACGAAATTTACGTAAGTCTACTTCTTTCATACAACTTTTTGTAAACTGATTTAACTTTAAGTTACTTTTCCATATATTCGATTTAGTCCCAATTTATTGAATTTACTCCTTACTTCAACACGTATGAACATAATAGCTGCCCGTACTCAAGAAAAAGTTTCAATGGAACAAACCAAGCCCAAATAACATAGTATCATATTTTAGAACTGTGAAAAAAAAAGGTGTTCTGGTGTTCAAAGCTGCTAGGGCGCTTAATATCGTGACGTTCGCTGAGCATTTCTAAACAAAACTGAGATCAGGCCTTAAGTATTCCTTAACGCCCATTAAGTTTTTTTCAACAGCTCACAATTTTTTTTTTTGCTCACGAATTTATGCGTGCAAACTGTTCCCTTTGCCTCGTTCTGCACTCACAAGCTTACTCTCTGCAATGCGCCAAGGAACTAACGCGTGTTCCAGCTCCAGAGCAGGACCAATCATGCTGTTGTACGCGTGATCGCCATCTTCTACGAAGTGAACCACGCACACTTTCCTTTACTGTGACTTCCTCAGTTCCTTGTCTATCACCCTCACCAGCATCTTGAAGTGGCTGACCCATGGTTATTGGAAACCTGCTTTAATAGCTTTTAGATTGATTTCTAAATCAATTCAAGTAAATGATAATACAACGAAATGGATTAAATTTATTACCGTAGAGTAGAAAATGTGAGACGAATTGGGTATACTCTACGATTGTCATCATTGCTGTGAACATAAAAAGTGAAGTCAGCAAACTGATGAATAATTGTTACCACGACATGATGCACATCGGCAATTCAACTGCACGTCATTAACAAAACCCATCAGTAATCTTCAAGTCCATTTAACGCTCATTGCTGTTATTACTTGTCTCTGTAGAGGTCGAAGGAGAATCAGCGCCGTGTGAATAATTTATATCCGATGTGCGCGTGATTTGCTCTAATTAGATGCTTCAAGAAGTGGTAACTGTATTAATGGGCGATTTGCTCGTCAAAACTAAGTTTTCTACAAATCGCTCCAGACTTAAAAAAAATTCATTTATCTTTTGAATTGTACAAGAAATCTTGAGTTATCCTAATTGTACACCAGCACCCAAGGCCGATGTCGTTGAAATGTAGGCATCGTTTCATTTCATGGAACCGAATCTTGTTAGTGCATTTTCAAAAATGTAATTTCTATATCTTTGTCTTCACAGTAGTAGATACTTTTTGAAATAATCTATTATAACAAGGATATAAAAACAAACCCACTATTTTTTCAGACAATCATAATAAAACAGAAAATCATGTTGACTGTTACGGATAAGATAAATGACAGTTGGTTGTATAATAAATTTCCCACTAACCTTCAAGAAACGCTTCTAACACGTCAATTGAATCATTATTTTCGAATCCCTTTTCTCATTGCAGAGAGCTTCTCATTTAATACCAATTTGTTTTCTCTTTCATTATGCAAATATTCATACGCCTTTATTCAGCACAGACCTGGGAAATAATAACTTTTCTTAAATTTAGAGTCGGCTTTGTATATTTCAGCTCTTATGATATACTCCTAATAGTTGAAATTAGTCAAATTGGGATCATTTTTGTAAAATACTAGGCCATATATTTATATGATCCATAAACTTAAAAGTCTTAACCACGTCTGCCTCTCATTTTCCTTCACTTAAATCTACAATGGTGGTAGTGAATGATGAAAATAAGAATACATTACCATGTGCACGTTGCTACTGAGGCAGAGCAACTCAAACTAGTTTAATTTCCAAAATAAAATAATATTCATTAGCTCATTATTTTTTAAAATCTTAATACTGAAATCTTTTGCGCAAATATTATGATTAACTATCTACAAAAGCAGTAATCTGTTCATCGAGAATTTCAAAGACCAATGAAAAAGCGCTTATTCAATCATTGAAATAAGTGATTGAGGCTTCAAAGCAAATATATGAGTTAGTATCTGCATCCTAAAAGTTCAACAACTATGCGAGGGCATCATGTAACCCTTTCTTTAGACTCAAATTTGAGAAGTGATTCTGTGTTCCCAGTCCACCATCCACTACCGCAAATCGTTTTACTTTGATCTCAAGATTGATGTGAGTACAACGTGACCGTAAACTGTTTGTTTCGATTCTTCAATTCTTAAGAGTTTTATGAGACGTTTACTTACGTTATTAGTCGAGTGCACAATTCTGCTGCATGTTAGTTTTGAAGATGTGCAAGAAAATACGTCAAAATTTCGTAAACTGAATGAATTTCAAGATATCTCTCCCGCTGTCCACACTTTATGTGACGGAAGGCATGATGCAAAAGAAAGCGTTATCTCTGTAAATAGAATAGAGGACAAAACCCCAAACGAGACAGGACCTCAATCAGCGATATGGAAAAATAGACAACCAACAAGTATTCTTCACTCCGTAGTATTTAGCGCGGACTCTTCCATTCTATTTTTCACAGATAGCTCTTTTCTTCTCGGTTTTTCCAGCTTTCCCCCGTTACACATTCTTACCTAAGTCGATTTCCAAAACACAATCCTCGTACACCTGACAATCATTTCCCTGACCAAACGCTGTTTTTTCTATACATAGGTACTGCATACCGAAACCGTAATATTCTGTACCCAATCCTTATTACCCCTGTACTTCGATAACAACTCACTCATGCAACAATATCCAAATCACACCCATTTTACTTCTCAATGTACAATTGGTGCACGACTTGAGTATTAATGGAAAGTAAACATTTATCGAAGTACGACAAGTGAGTTAGCTTGGGAGTGTATCCAGAAGTGTTCTTTAATTTCAACTTCTTTCCTCTATTCAAAGTCTCGGTGTCCACCCCACACATAATGGCCTAAAATGTCACGTCTGTAAACGAACAGCCTTTTCATTCGTACCAAGATTTCTACTATTCAATATACTATCAACATATCTCGAACTTGGAGTCTTTTTCCTACACTACTTCCTTCCTTTTCCATAGACTACGACTTAAAGTGATCTATTAATTAAAGCAGTACAAAACTCTGAATGATAAAAAAATTCCTCTTCGTTTATCTCAACACTTAATTTCCCTGTCACCTGCTAGTTTCTCATTCCATGAAAACCTCATCACTTTGCACGTACCCGAGCTAGTGCTTGATTTCCTTTTACTGTTCGCCCTTCGAGATGCAGTCCATAGTATGATAACATAATCATAACACTATGAAAATGATATTTCGTGTTGGGGTAAGATACACTAATCATTTTTATCATTTTTAACGTTCATCTGAATATTTTTGACTTTCAGTTTAACTTTGAATTCACCACGTTCTAAGACCCAAAATAACTTATCAAATTAAAACTAAAGCTATACGTAAGCGATTTCAATCGGAAATATTCTCAATAACGAAATTATTGTCATGGCATAGTTGACACAGAAGGCTAACCAGAAAAAAATCTTGCCATCGTTTTGGTAAGCAGCTTATCCGCCCGCAAACGTCAGTCAGTATCAGTAATATCGTTTTTGTTGCTTAAATTTCTGATAACTCGACAACAAAGTTGGAGGGCGGACTTCAACTTTGCTCGAAAACTTCTTAAATTTATATATAAACCTGCAGCAAGACGAAACCTGTTTTAACAGTGAGGTCGTACCTGAGACTTTTCTACATAATTCACGAGTCTGAGTGGATTACTTTTTGTCGTTCGTTTTTAATCAGTCGTATCAGTCGCAAAAAGGGTTGTTGATGAGAAGAGTTTTTTTCATCAGAACTGAAGTTGTATTTTACAAAATAGACGATGTAATTTTCCCTTGAGGTCCGTACAATTTACACAATCATTTAAGACTTGAAGCTAATGCTTATATAATCAGTACTGGACCGTCCAATCAGTTTAGTTAAAAAAACAAAATTGGGAGAACGATATAGTTTATTCTCCAAATGCATGGTTTGTTTGAAACTTTTATTTTAAATAAGTACCATTTTGATACCAAACAAAAGCAAATTTGTAGTGTCTTTATTTTAATATGAAAATCTGTATTTTAATCTTCTTTTCAACATGAGTTTCACTCATGATTTCTAATGACCAGCTTCTGAATTTTGTCCTTAAAAAAAATTTGCCGCTTGATTTCTTAACCACCACTCTAACAAGCTAGAGACGTGGATGCGGCTTAAATTTATTCAAAATTAATTAAATGCATAGAGAGAACTTTATAGCTGAAATGACAAGAAGATGAATTGAAGCGTGTAAAGATGACAGGACAAACTTAATACATAAAGATATCTTTTAGCATCACGACAATTCTTGTCAACACATGATTCATTAAGGCCAACAAGCCTTCTAGGTTATTGTGTTTAATGCTTCTTTTCTGGACTTATCTATACCTGTCGAACGCTGAATTTCATAAGCAAAAATATTGACAGGCTCTTTGGTCCGTTTCATGTCAAGTGGCTTCGAAAAATCAGTAAAGGTGTCCTAAGCAACAGCAGCCTCTAACTTTCCCTGCATTCTCTAAACTCTGAACTTTTCTCTAAATTCATTTCATTAATTGTAAGCTATCAAGGCTTGTTGAAAAATTTATACCAGTGTTTCACTAGATTTTATCAGGTCGTTTACACGTGAAGGCAACGTGGTAGTGTGGATGAAAAAGATTTAGTTGGTTACCATATAGCAAAAGACAACGGAAAAGTTAAAAAATATGGAATGAAGAACTAATTTAATCCCTTTATATTTAGAAGCTGATGAACTTGCTCTGTATTCAGAGTTGAGCTACATATATCGATCAAGCAAATGTGTAAAAAATACAGAAAAAGTTACAGACTGCCTTTGCTGTTGACTCCTTTATCGCGTTCCTTCCTTAGCTAAGCTCAGGGAGGAAGGATTGGCAAACATAGCAAAGGTCACAATCATGAATGGGTTCCTAAGACAACATTAGAAATTAGTTACGAGTGTCAAGTGTACTAAAATCAGAAATAAATGAGTTGATCAGACATGCTAATATTCTGATCACTAAACAATGGAATAGCGTAGCAGCTGTGTGTACTGGAAGAGTGATGCAGAAAGGATCAAGTAGTACCAGTAGAAGTAATTTTAAGGAGGGATGCTTTCATTGAGGTGGTCCTCACATGATCAGAGACTGTAAGGAGTAAACTGTTAAGTGTTTCCGGTGTTATAAACAAACAAAACAAACAAAAACGTAAATTTCCAATAAAATTGGTACATAAGAAATGTAACAGCATTAGTTTTTAAAGATGCCTTATCATAAATCCATAAGTGGTAGGTATTCTATGCATAGTAGATGATATAACAACAGTACCTACCGGTATACGTAAACAATCATATGACGCAATGAACGTTAAATATACATGGGGAAACAAATGAAACTTAACTTTTTCAATGATGACTTAAGAGGTAGTCATTGGTGATACATGTAAATTCTAACATGCTAGTTATTATACACATTTCAGGTGATGAGCGAAATATTTTCTTTAGGTACAGCTTAGAATTGACATCATTACATTTAACTAAATTGGATGTTTAACATCCGAGAAAGACCGAAAAAGGAAAATTATGAGAGTGAAAACATAAAACATGAAGTTGTAATTGTTATTAAATTGAAATTGTAATTTCTAATTACTGGTTGACCTTATAGTATGCCTTGCTCATGATCGATTTAATTTAATCATTATTACAGTTGTCTGTAAATATCATCGTGTTAAATATGAACGGACGTTAAATATCAGAGGAAGAGAGTAAAAAATAAAATATAACAGTGGATGTGTTAAATTTTCAATATTTAAATATTGATATGGATAAGAAAAGCTGTAGTAGACTAAAGTTCTAAGGTTTCACAGTCACTTATTGTAGCAAAGCAATTACTAACATTGACGTATAAAGTTTTTAATTATGTCTTCGATAAATAAAAAAAAACATAAAAAGATTTTATATATATGCATATATATATATATATATATATATATATATATATATATATATATATATATATATATATATATATATATACATATATGCATACATATCCATATAAACACACACACATACACATACATACGCACATAAGTATACATATATATATATACAGGGTGTCCCACAAAAAAGAGCCCCTAAATTTTAATTTATATAACTTTAAATCTATTGCATATAATTCGGTTCTGTAAAAATATTTTTTTTAATACAGCTTTTGTCTATCAATGTTAGAAATTTCATTTAATTATCTCTCATGGTATTCGTACAGTAGCAATTTCACACTGCCTACGGAAAAGCCTTTTTGTGCAAGGGTAAAAGAGCTTAAAATTAGATTTCAGATAACATTTATTTTATTATAACAAATATGATTTAATCCTTTTAATTCATTTATAGTAAAATGATTCGATGATAAAAATAAATATTTGGAATTATTTCTCTAAGGCCCATTTCCTTCCACGTGTCTTCCATTCCTA
>VCRD01002369.1:13535-55580 GCA_006783055.1 Trinorchestia longiramus | reverse complement strand
CATATGAAAGGAAGGGAGGGGGTGCATATCCCGATTTACCCAAAGAAGCAAAGCTAGCACCTGTTTTGAACCTCTTCATTGAAAATAGAATAACTTCGATCATTTGAGAACTGAGAACTTACAGGGAGGGTAGGGAGAAGGGTAAGCTCCGCTCAACTGAGGGTAGTTTCCTTGAAGTCACTGAGTCAGACACTGCAAGCATTTGGACAGGATTGTTACTATATTTTTGCTTGAAATTTGCACGCATCCAAACTTTAAGTTACTTTTATTTTTCAGTTTAATGAGGGGCACATTCACGGGGATGTCAGTTTGATTTAGATGCTTGGTAGTAAAATAGTAAAATGCGCCATGTCGGAAATAGATGTCACGAGCAAAGTCAGAAAAATCGATCACAGAACATTACTGCACCTGTAATTATAATAATAAAACGAGAGCGTACTACGGATACATGTCCGTTGTTAGTGTGCTAGTTATTGATAAACCTGCAGGTGCATTTGTAGACATGAATTGTACATCAGTTGTCTTCATCCAGCATGTAGGTCAATGTGACTGCGATGTATTAGTCGACACCGTCGATGGCCACGGAGGGAGGTGTACAGGTGTAAATTTATTGATACTGAAAGTTGGAAGAAAATTATTAATAGTTGGGAGAACTATGAAGTCTGATCGTTTAGTGGATGGCACAGATGGGTTTGATGTTATTGACCAGCTGAACGATGTCACTACCAGTCTTGGAGAGGTCAGGGTCGCTTCAGGTGGAGCAGAGCTTGCTAGTGAAGAGACAGAACGGAGCACTAGGGATGTTGAGAGTAGTGATAATACACAAGGGCAAACGTGTTCCAATGCGTTGGTAAATGCAGTTGTGGTTACTGGAACAAAAATTGTTCATGCTAAGTGCAGCGATGGGGCTATCTTCAGGTGTGGAGGACCTTACCTGGTACGCTTTTTTAAAGCCCGCAGAGGTCGTAGCCTCAGTACTGTAGATGCAGAAAACCCGGTACATTGCTTGGTACTGCAGTGAATTGGTACATGGTTCAGGAAGGGGAATACGGGAGACTGGGATGCTGGTAAACTGCAGAAATGCCCTGTTACCGTTTCGGTTGGTTGTCGTTACTCTACTGTAGTTGTATGCGCCTCATGTCCCAAAGATTTAGTAAAATATATATTACTGCGTTAGGCTGTCAATCGGTGCTAAGTAGTTGAGTACGGACCGTGAAAGTCGGGACTACATACGGTAGAGTTTAAGAGTTCTGTTCTTCAGAGGGTTATGAAAGGTCGTCTGTATGATCAGGTGGTTGGATCGGCGGAGCACACAAATATTAATTGAGAATTTTTGTGCTGTTTCTTGTATTGTATTTCTAAATTCATTCGATTAACTTACAGAAGCCACCATTCCTTTACATAATTGCATCGGATTCGGCAAAGATAACTGCGCGTCGATGATGGGATCACACAATGGATTTCAAAAACTATTATCAGAATACGTTCCGTCAGTTTTTGTCGTGGGTTGCGTACTTTTACACTTCGTGCAAGTCATGCAGTAAACAAACAAAAACAAACTATCTTTATTTCCAATCAAGTACACAGTACATAGACATTAGTACATTGGTTTTTCAAATTCTTAAGGTTAACATTCTAAGAGTAAGGGTGATGGTGAGCTTCATGCGACGATCCCGGGAGGTTGATGGGCGTCTTCATGGGCGGGGAGTTGAGTGCTTAGCGGGTTGAGTGCACGGCGCGGAGAATGAGAAATAACTCGTGTCCTTGGCCGGGTTCGAACCCGCGGTCTTTCTATATGAAGCAGAGACTCGATACAGAACACGGGCTGCAGACCACTCGACCACGGTGGCTGCGTAGCTGTGTTACCAAATTGTTTGGAAGCACTTTTGAAGAATATTGGAGCTTATTTTTCCCGTTGTACTAAGCGAGTTCGTGATTTTGAGTTAATTCAAGAAGCAACACATTTGCCTACAAAGAAAATAGCCAAACTTGCTTGTACAAGATGGCTTTCACGTGAAAAAGTCATCTCCGCCATTTTAGAAAAATACGTTACATTATTGATAGATTTCCAAACTGAGTCAACGTCAGACAAGATTAATAATGCCGGCAAAATTTAAGTAACTCTCAGAGACATTGAAACGAAGGCTATGCTCCTTTCCCTAGAGTACATACTGCAGAAAGTCAACACCCTAAAACTTAGAATTCCAATTGGAACATTTCCGATTGCATCAACTCTACTTTAGTGTATCTTAGGAGTACAAAAACATTTTTAGCTTCTTCGTCAAAAATGAAGTTCTACAAGCAACTGATTTTTGGGAAATAAATCACAGTGATGACAGAAACCTTAAGAATATAGATGACATTTGTTTAGGCGGCAGAGCTACAGCTCATATAATGAAAACACCTTTTCCTAATGAGTCTACTTCAAAGCGATTCAAGCAAGATTGTTCAAAAGTACTAATAAAACTTGCCATACAAATCAGAGATTTCCATTGGATGAAAACTACTGTGACATAATGTATAAATTAGTAGTTGGCACCTCAACTGGACGCCTAGGCTTTTGCGAGGGGTGCTGGTTGAGCAGGCTCAGTTGGTCGTGCGCGACAGCGTTGTTTGTCAGCTCTGTATTGGTGTGAGCGAGAAGAGGCTCGGATGCTGGTTGAAGTACTGGTTGTACGTTGGAAGTAGTCGTTGTCGTGGAGATCTGTACTCGTAGAGTAGTAGGCTAAGTAGATTCAATTACTAACACTAGCATAGGGATACATGTCACGTGAATAGAGGTTGTATGTCACGGTTGGAGGACGTACATCAGTCACACGAAGCTACACTGACTGAAGAACAATTCAAACAGAGGTAAGCGAACTCGTATTCTAAAATACCGTGGAGTTGCAATTATTAGTCTTAACAACACCTATGTACTATCTAAATTGCGAATTTTGAATCCAAAAATAGCAAGTGATATTCGGTAATCGCCTTCAACTATAATACCATTGGCAGTTAAGCTCCCCACCCTTCTTTTTGAAGGAGAACTTAACGAACTTGACGACCAATGGAGGCACTTTCGTCTGTCAGCAAATTAACTGGAAATAAAAACAGACTGTATTCTTTAGCATTGGTATTCGCTCGCAAACATCATGGGTAGGTTAAATAACAAAAAATACGGATTGTTGTCATCTCTCATGGTAAATCTGACTATTCTAACTTATTCATCGGTTTGTGTCGAAAGAAGTTTTTCTCAAGTAAATCATGTCAAAACTAAATTGACAAGTAGATTAAAGGTTGAAAAGGTTAAAGATCGTATAGTGACTGTGGCATAATGTATAAATTAGTAATTGGCACCTCAACAGCGACGCCTGAGCTTGAGTGAGGGATGAATGGATGATGCGGGGGCAGCGTCAGTTGCGGGTTGAGCCCTGTCCTGTGAGTGTCCTGTGTATGAGGGGCTGTCTGTGACAAGCTGGATCTTCCAGTGATGCCCTAAATTGGATGGTCCATTTGCATGGAATGGCTCAGGGTGGCCCCAGAGGAATTAGTTTGGATGACCCTGGTTCACAGGAGAAAAACTCTGGGATGCCCTCCTGTTGTATGTGCGTGTGTATTGGAGGGAATTGAAGGCCGTTACAAAGGCCCCAGCCAAACGCTGGCCCTCGATCTAAGTCTAAGTCTAAGTCGGTGTCGTGGTTGTGGGTGCGAGAAGCGGGTCAGGTGCAGGTTGCACGCTGGTTGTTCGTTAAAAGTAGTCGTTGTCGTGGAGATCTGTACTCGTAAAATATTAGGCTAAGTAGATTCAGTTACTAACACTAGTATAGGGATAATCGTCACGCAAGTAGAGGTTGTGTGTCACGGTCGAAGGTTATTGATGTCGCATCGTCCACGGTTAGAGGACATTCTTCTGGTACGAGAAGCAACGCAGTCTGAAGATGAAGTCTAATAGAGGTAAGCGAATTCAGGTTAGAATATACCGTAGAGTTACAACTACTAGTCTTAACAACAGTGACCAAACAATATATTAGAAAGAACGGTGGAACATGTTCGAACTGGCAGCCTCCTAAAGCATTAATAACGGAACTTGAACAGGGAAATGTTCATCAACGATATAAGGATAGGCTTAATTCTTGGGATTTTAGGGGGGAATCTAGGGATATTATAAAATTCTGAGTGGCATCCCTGCTCTGAGCTACAGACTGCAGTGCACTGGGCAGGGTTCCCATTCCTGGGTTTTTCCACCCAGATCTTGGTTCTTTCGAACCCTTCTGGGTTGCTAGGCTTAAATTTTGAAATATCGCTAAATCTGTTTTTTTTCTGACGTCAGACAGTAAATTCAGCCCTCATGGTGCAGTGGTTAACACTCCTACCCTATGGTGGTATGGTGAGGGTTCGAATCCCGTAAACGTCGTAGTAAAAATTAAAAAAGGGATTGTGGGCGTGGCAACCCCGTATAGTATATATAACATTGAGATGTAAAACGACAGTGTAGCTGGTTGGACTTGGCCCTATATGTCAACAACTAAGTAGGGGACCTTCCAACGTGGGGGAGCGAGGGCGGTGTCGTGCCGGGGCGCTAAGTAGCTATTATATAGGCATATGTTCACATATAGCGAAGATGCTGAATATTCCTGATCTTGCTAGGCATGGGTAAAACGAAGATCGCGTGCGCAGTTTGAAACTCTATGGAGCTAATCTTAGGACGTCGGACCACCCTGAACCAACGTAGGCCCTCCACTCAGCAGGCAAGGTTTACATGTGTAGACATGTATTTCCAGACAGTACATTCATCATTAACTGGAATACTTTCTGACTTCATGACTAACCTAACTGTTCTGCTACACTCATCCGCATTAGTAGAAAGAATATTTTCACTTGTTAATCATGTCGAAAGGAAACAAACAAACTCGCTGAAAACAGACACTGTTCAAGATACGTTGTTGGCAAAACAAGCATTGTCAAGGAGTAAGAAAACCTGTCACGATTGGAAACCTAAACCGGAATTAGTAAGAGATGTCATCAACGGAATATGTCACCAGCGTATAAAAAAGCGCCTTGCGCAACAGAAAAGTTATCTTAATATCTATATTTAAGCTGCAGAAGAGAATTGAGAGGAAGAACTAGAATAAAATCAGCATTACCATCATCGCTTTCACTCACGTAAGTTAACTTTTATTGTTTTCTCATTAAAATAACACATCTAGGTATTGTTTAACCAATGTGGGGTTTTTCATGTTCAATCTAGGTTTATCTGAAAATTTTGAGTGGGAGCTCTGGCACTGAGTGCTGTCATTTGAGTTTAGGATGCAGGTTTGAGCGACGCAACACTTGTTAGAAGCCTATTTGGAGCTTTTTTCAGAGGGGTCCAGTTCTACCAATCAACCAACAAGAGTAATTTCAAATTAAAAGTTTATCACCTTATGTATTAAATTTACTATGGTGGTGGTGGTGGGTACCTGTAGGAAAGATTTGCTATGAAATTACATGGTTTTCTTAGATGTATAAATTTTTCTATTGCTTTTTACGTCTGTCAACCCAGCTATACACCAAACGCAGCAACATTCCAAGAATATGAAACCGCAAATCGTTTCCAGATGTTTAGGGAAAGGTAGGGTTGGCATTCGTAGAGAAGTGAAAGTGTCTGTGACAGTAGACTAATTTTGAGCATAGACGTCACAGTAATTTTGGTGAGTGTTGGTTGAGAAGAGTGAACTTGAAAATATAGTTGCATAATTCTATAATTTAAGAGCGGTAATTTTGTTGTATTATTTGGGTTTTTCATTTCGATCATTTGAAATATCAATAGCCGATGACATGAATGATAATGAGATGAACTATACTATACGCAAACAATCAACAGTTTTATCTCTAAACTGCTGGTGTACACTGTTATTGTTTTATGCTAGATGACATAAAAATTCTAATGAAGAATGTTCTTAAAAACATGTGTAGTGGAAACAGTTTTAAAAAGTGTTGTGAATATGTTGTACCAAGGAAATGTAAATATGTTGTATTGACAAACTACTGAAGCACAATGTAGTGATTATGTTGTGTGAAGGAATTACTGGAGCACAATGTAGCAAATATGTTGTATCAAGAAAGTACTAAAGTTTAAGAGCATCCACACCTATTTTCTTCTACATTTTTGATATGAAATAATTTGATCTATTTTCTTTGGGTTGTTTTGACTTGTAGTGTTACAGTAATTTTAATTTTCTATTATTAAAGCTTTGTTTTTCAGTTTAATGAGAAAGTTGAAGGCAGAATGTTCAGCATGACAAGAGTAAAAGGGTGGTAGCTCAGACATTCAGTCACAAGTTATCATCTTGTTCAAAAGTTTTCTTATATTCAAGTTTACAATTCATATATATATATATATATGAAGTTATTCATTGTAGTGATTTAATCTGATTTTGTTAGTGTGTTATTATGAACATTTATCTGTATGAACTTGGTTAAACCTTTCACTCCAACTGGGCATATATGTCCCAGACTAATCATATATTTTACAAATGGGAAGCTAGGAAAAAAGTCAGTGTGAAATGGTTAATTGATCAAAATCACTAGTGTGGTGTGTATATATATAAAGCCTGATTTATGATGCCACTGTTATTGCATTTGTCTGGTTACAGGGGTCATGTGGTATCTTTGCTTGTGATGTGAAGACCTGGGTGCGAATTCCGTAGGCTGTCTGTCGAGCATTGGTTTACAACATGCACATCTTGCTTCGAATGCAAGACATTCAGAATTTGACATTCATCAAGCCCATCTAGCACCTGTACCAGAATCTATTATCTCAAGTCTTGTAACAGAAGACAGAATAGTTGCTGAGTGCATCATCACTAGTCTTAAGATGTTGGCATTAAGGATTGAATATCCAATCCCATGTACATACTGTAGACTTGTACTGCACTGTGATATTGTCATGTCAGAATAAAGTTTTTTATTGATATTTTATTTATGGCAATGAAAAGTATTTCAATCCAAGTTTTTCATTTTAGTTTGTTATGCACTTCACACTTACCATTGCAATAATTGTTACTGTGACCTGGGCTTGAGAATTTAGATACTGATTTTCCTGTGTCACACATCTAGCAGCAGTATTAGTCATCATATTGTTGTTACAGGTCTTTGAGATCTACAATTTTTTTCCTTCTTCTTCTTGTGCCTGAAGAAGTGTGAAATATATTTTATATAGATTTTGTAATAATGTTGCTGTTGTGAGAGTATTTCATACTTTTAAATGATTCATTCAATATTTCAGATCATTTTCCTCTCCTCAGAAGGATTAAGTTACTTTTTAAACATTTAACAATTTACTCATTGAATTATCTGAGCTATGATGAAGCTTTCTTGCTTAAATAGCTCTTCACTTCTTGACCTACATCTAGTGAATCTGTTTGTATCTCTAAAAAATAAAGTCCAAACTGAAAGTCCTGTGATTGTAGCAAGGCTACAACTTTTTGTTTGGTGAGGCACATTTCAAGATGTCATCAGATCTGCAATACTCAATGTGCCTCATGGAACTCTGCAAACACCTCGAAAAGTATGAGCTTCAAACAAAACCATCACCTACAACTGACCATTCAATATATTCCAATCCTATCTCAATGAAGAGCTTAGCATACCCATATTCATGTGAGCTACAGCACTACTCAAAACTAGCTGCTGAAGAGGTGAGACACTTACCTGGTAACAAGCTGAAGCAGAAACAAAAATGTGACTCAATCAGGTCTGTCATGCAAAACTTGAGGACTTCTTTAGCATGCAGTATCAATAAGGAGGCTTGTGGTCAACCCCAAGACTATCCAACAATAAATAAGTTGCAAATAATGTATGATCTTGCTAGCTCAATTGAAAAAAGTGATCCATCACCTGTTGACAGCACTCAGCTGCCTCTCAAAAATATTTTGAAGAGCATGGGGGAAGAGAACACTCTTCACAGTGCATCCCAAAACTTCCTCTATTCCTCACTGTTGTTGGAAGCCTCTCAGTGTTGGGAGGCTGCAAGAAACTGCAACTCCAAATCAACTAGAACGAAACGAAGTTATCCAACTTGCCCTAGTGCTGGTCAAGAGCTTAATGGTACTTGTCAGCATGTAACCAAATTGACTAAGCAACCAAAAATAGATGCTGGTGTTTCTCGCCAAGACCTCAGTTTTCCTTGTAGCTCCTCCATATCGTTCGTATCTAGTCAAGATATTAAGGGAGCCAATGTGTCCAGTGCTTGTATAAAATTTCCTCCATCTGATGAGAGTACATTCTTGCTTGAAAATGATTGTAAATTGAAAATAAATGAGCTATCCAATGCACAAAGTCATGGGATTACACAGAATCAGCACCATGGTGCTCGATCTCTGGATATAGCGATTGCTACGAAGACTGAAGAAATCCTAAAAATGTATCTGTGCAATAGAAGTAATTTGTGCAATGACCCACATTGGGATAGTGGTAAAGAAAGAGTACTGACCTTAGGAAAGTCAGCTTTTGAAGATCAGGAACAAAATTTAGATGATAGCAAGTCTAAAGAGCAAGATAAGGGTTCGGATAAGAATATTGAAACGAGCCCTTCTAAAATACCTAGAATTCCAGAACTCATCCCTTTTACTGCTGAGTGTTTGAAAAGTGCACCTGAGAGCTGGACTGTGAGATGTGATGCAGAAAGTGCTGGAGATGACCAGGAAGACACATCGCAGTCTGCTGATGGTGTGCTTAATGCTGCTCCCCCGTTGTCTATGGCGGGCCTCTTGTGCAGACTGAACATCGGCCCCGAACACAGCGATGGCAGTTCATTAGAGGGCAGCAAAGACTGCATGTCCTCTCAGCTTAGTGTCCACCCACATTGCTACATCTGTGATATTCAGTTTAGTTCATCATTGGATTTACAACACCATATTTTACTCCATCATACAAGTAGAGGGGCTCATGGTAAAGTTAGAGACTAATGCAGGTGCAATATAGGCTTCAATTATTTTAATTTCGTTCTCTGTTGTGTTGAAAATACTAGTTCACTAGTCTGTAATTAGAGGATTATTTGGAATATGTCGACAAATTTGATGTAATTTATATCTGTAGAATTTTAATGTTCATTTGTTATTACTAATCCTTAAAATTTTATGTTAGGCGTTTTGCATACCGATATGATTTAGTATGTACCATAATTTTGTATTTATTTATTGAAAAATTTAGAATTTGTTTTGACTTTTTTACTTGAAGTTTTTAATCTTCATATATTGAAAAAAAGAATGGATTTATGTTGATTCATGTTGAAAGAGCTTGCTTTTTGAGTACTAGATTGGATCATCCTTTAGTCTCGTATTGACTCCAAGTTTATCCGTTTGAAACTTGTCTTAATTCATGGTAGCTTGACGTGAAGCATCATTTCAACCTTCTGCAAGTTCTTCGAGGATAATATTTTGCGTTGTGTGCNGCTTCAATTATTTTAATTTCGTTCTTTGTTGTGTTGAAAATACTAGTTCACTAGTCTGTAATTAGAGGATTATTTGGAATATGTCGACAAATTTGATGTAATTTATATCTGTAGAATTTTAATGTTCATTTGTTATTACTAATCCTTAAAATTTTATGTTAGGCGTTTTGCATACCGATATGGTTTAGTATGTACCATAATTTTGTATTTATTTATTGAAAATTTTAGAATTTGTTTTGACTTTTTTACTTAAAGTTTTTAATCATCATATATTGAGAAAAAAATGGATTTACGTTGATTCATGTTGAAAGAGCTTGCTTTTTAAGTACTAGATTGGATCATCCTTTAGTCTCGTATTGACTCCAAGTTTATCCGTTTGAAGCTTGTCTTAATTCATGGTAGCTTGACGTGAAGCATCATTTCAACCTTCTGCAAGTTCTTCGAGGATAATATTTTGCGTTGTGTGCGTGCGTGCGTAAGTAGTTATTACTACTTATAGTAGTTATTAACAATAATACTTTGTTAATAATGCGACTGGTAAAGCTAGGAATGGCTTAGGAGGCCGCCATTCTCACATCAAAAATTACATCCTACTTTTGTTAGGCTTCGGTCGATACCTCAACTTTTACCGTATGCATCTCCGGCGCCTCGCTGGAACACGTAATCTGAACTGCGAACCTAGCCATCCCCCGCCGACGCTGCTTCTCAGGAAGATACTCAAAATGCTCCAGAGAAATGGACTGTCGTGAAAGCTAGTACGGTAATCGTCGCCCATGACTGCGGCATTTTTTGATAGTAGCGACACGGTTTTGATCATCGCTGCTGTCCATGGGGTATTATTGCATTGCGCAATGAGCTTGCTGCATATTTACCTATACTGCTAGCTAAATATATCATTCATATTGTCTATATTCTCCCATCATACCCCGATTATTGAGTCATTGTCTGAATACCTTCAAAGTCACTACGTTACAAATTCTGTAACCTGAATCTACATTGCCATATCCGTAGCAGTGTGAGCTTGGAGTCCTCAGTGTTCTAGGATGCCAGTGACGTGCAGGCATATCACGTGTAATGTTGCGATTCAGCTGCCACTCAGGCCTAGCAAATTGTCAGCTGACATTGCAATTTCTCGTTTATGGTAGATAATATCTGTACAGAAGGTTGGAGTGAACAAATTTTGTGTATTTTCATGTACGCTAAGTTACGCATACCAGCAACTTTCCTAATCTGAGGACACACTTAATATTCACACAGAAGTAACTGGGCTTGCTGCATAATGGATAAGTGCTTCGGTTGTGTGCAGTGTTTTACTTTGTTGAATAAGCGCCTGTTCTGTTCTTACTTTGTCGTTCGAGTATTTTTTTCTACTTGTGTGTAGGTTTTTGGATGTATGACAAATAAACGTTGCGAGTTCTTAGATGGTTTAAAGTATTTCAATTTTGAAATATTTTTTGAACAAAGTTTTTAGTTGTAAGGATGGTTTCTAAACTTGTCTATGCATTTTGTTGTGTATTTCGTGTGCTCTGTTAGTCGTCGTAGTGTCACCGCTTGTGAGTTAAAAATGAAATATTTTGTCAAACAATTTTGTATTGATGTGAATTGCGACAATTATTTGTAATATAATTTCAACTACTACCTGAGAAGCATTATCAAGAATGATGTCGATATATCAAGGTTTTCTTGTAATTCCGAATAGAAGTATATAAAATTAACATTTCTACTACTGTCCAGTTTAGAATGTAATTTTTATGGAAAATTGTTTTGTATGTTAATGTTTGCATAGCTTTAAAATACGTTACTTTATTAATTGAGCTTTCTTCTTTGAAAAAACCGATTATTTGAATAATTGATGTGCAAAGCTTTAAAATTACGTGTTGGCATACTTCATTTTGCTCACTATGGTGTAATAAATTGATTAGGTGCTGGGCCAACTCTTAGTCGCATGGGACTTCGGTATTGAACGGCATGGGACTTCGGTATTGCACCAAGAATGGGCCAAACGGCTCGTTCCTATTGCCTTATTCTATTCTATTCTACTAGGCTCCGAGAAGGCAAAGACACTGTCTCCCCCGTGCTGGTCAAGCCCCTCCTGCACAAGCCATTGATGTACGCAAGCTCTGCTCAACACCTGAGCTTACAGTCAAATTAGTGCTTGCGATGATGAAAGGCTATTAATTCTAACGCTATTACTTTATTTATTACTAGTAATGAACTCGCTGTAAAATGAAATGAATATATAATGAAACATGAAGAAAGACTTTATGCTCATAAAGTCTTTCTTCATGTTTCATTATATATTCATTAATGTATCAGAATACGTCAGTGAATTGGCAAAATTATGCCAAAAAATGGTGTTCAATATATTGTTCTGAACCTGGATATTGCATTGCAGTTGCATTGATCCAACACCACGTTAAATGAAGTGAGGTCGAAGGTGCAAATTCGGCGAGAAAACGTAAATTTTCTCTTAAGAAAATGAAATATGTCGAGTCATAGACAAGGCAGCTGCAGTGGACGATCTGGAGTAAAATCTGAATAAGAATCACCGTCTTATTTAATGCATGTGTTTATTTATAATTGGTATTAACCGGAGAACTGCTGACGTCTTACTCCTATGTGTGAGACCTGCTCATCGTCCAGCAAACTCATTTTGCCTGTTTGACAATTTAAGCTCGTTAAATTGGCGAAGCGAGACCACGTGCATGGTGTCTCCTGTACTCTGAAAGTGGCTTATGATTCTTAGTTAAAAATTTTGTTGGTTTTTTAAATATACTTGTGTGATATGGGGCTCTCGTAAGCTCCGTGGGGTAAAATAATTCAGTCTTGTAATTAAACGCATTCCGTCTTCAGTTTCTAACATTGTACAGTGTATTTTTAGTAAAAATATTGCCAGTGAAAAGACTCGCTCGTTGATAACTCAGCAGTGTATTTATGGCTTGATGTGAGTACTATTTATCGCAGAAATAGTAACTTCTATTCGACGATGCTTACTTCTTACGTAGCAGTTGAAAAATGGTAAATTTCTGTCAAAAACTACGTTTAATTACTTTTCAAGAAAAATAATTGTAATTTTAACTGGGATAACTTATGTATTTTGAGAGTAATTCGTAAGCTTATATCGTACGTAGATTGCAAATAATGACTACGTATGACTTCAAAACATGTACCGATTTAAGAAGATGAATCCAAAAAGCAATACTAAAAATTTTTCATACTTTAGATATGTGTGCTGTGAAGTTGAATGAATTCTAGGAACAAAAATTTCAATTGGTCAAATACACTGGTAAATATTTTCTCAAATTTTACACATTAAGAAACGTCAGAATGCTGCGAAACTTTTAATAAATATTTAAAGAAAAATGCCAATTTGATCAAATAATAATAATTAGATTTTAAATGTTACGTGAAAAGTATTCAAAACATAAAAATGATTGTTTTTACTGTTCCGTGGCATGTTCATTCACAAGAGCGGTTTCTGAACGTCTCTTGTGCTTGGAACAGGATTTTCGTTTACCTAGATTTTTTTCTTTATTTCCTTGTATTTGTTCAACACGCTCATTTATTTTTGTTTATCTGATGGTTACAACCTTGTGAGCTGCGTTGTCAGTGTCGAAACATCTATTTTGGGGTGCCCTCGTCTGGAGATGTGTTTAAGTGTTCCAGAAGTGATATTCAAGCCATGCGTTCACTTAACCGATTACAGGTTTTTGGTCGCCGTCTCTGTGAAACCTCGAACGACTTTTGATCTTCGTTGTTTGGCTAATCGACTAATGTTGTCCAGAATTTCGTTGCATATATGTCTTGGTGGTCATCGATTCTTTTTTGTCTTGTCTCTTATGCCATTTGATTACCTTGACCAAGTGTTACCAACCGTGTCGCATAATGGTGGCAGCATCATGAGTTAAGGCTTAACTCATGATGCTGCCACCATTATGCGACGCGGTTGGTATGGTATTCTGCTCATAAGTAGAATTATATCCTGGTCACGTTATGTTGTTACATTTACTGACGAATGGTTCAATTTTTAATTTATCTAACTACAGAATTTCTTCCTGATGGTTTTCTCCCCCTTTCCAATATTACCATCGCATATTTATTCTACTTATTTCATTAAGAAACCTTCATAACCCAGTCATGATTGAGCTATCTTTCCGAAATGATCTATTTTATATCCGCCGGGCGACGCTTACTTTAACTGTCGAAACTACCAATCTTTCCGAACTGTTTGTTTGTCGATTTTTTATACAAATAGCTGCAGTTCATGACGTAAAGAAGGTATTATTTTCATCCACGCATCCGTTTCTAGTTTGCTGCTGCACGTCTTGCTTCTTCCTTTTCTTACCTATAAAGTGCAAAAAACTTATAGTAGCAGCAGACTGCTTAGCATAGTTTATGTACTCGTACAGTGTGCGTGTTTTATTCTTCTTAACCGTGGGGATAAGAAGAAAAAAAAATTAGGGAAGTCTGTTGACTTCCCTAATTTTGACTTCCCGTGCCAAAGACGCAAATTATCATTTGAGTCTTTGGCACGATGATATTCGCATGAGATTACTTGTCGAATAATTGCTTGTAAAGCCAGCATCTGGTTCGAACTTCCAACTTTACGTATCAATAATCTTGGACGTCTCGACCTAGTGTACGAACGTTTCTGGGAAAAATGTGTCAACTTTATGAAATCAGAAATTTTGAGCCTATCGTTTAATTTTAAGAGATCGATATCTGATTGCCATGATTATTCGCGAAGCAAAATGAAATTGTAATTTTAATGTGAAATAGTTATTTAACGGGACGTTTATATAGTACCTCAGATAACTGATCGCATACTAGTACTAACTCGCTTGGCAACTGCAGCTTGTATTGTATAGAGATCTCGAATTCTGCATTCGTGCCTTGAAAGCAAGTGCGTTTAATGTGCTTTGTTCTTTTGATGTTTCATATTTCGATATTATTTTCTAGCCAGTATGCTCTGAAAAACAAAATGAGGATATGTTTTCAACTTCTTTTTTGTTTCCTTAACATCCAGTATGTTACTATTTCAGGAAGTGAAACAAATATACTTGGTTCATTCGAGAGTCGAAAACTAATTTTAAATCACGTTTTACAATATTCACAAAGTTTGCTAGTATGCAACACTTCTGAGTAGCTTAGAGATTATGAGGGAGAAGAACAGCACAATAAAAGTTTATAACCGGGTCATTAACCAAAGAAGCGAAGCAAAAGAATTTACGTGGCAGGAAGACGAATCCACTCACTGACAGTCACTTCTTCGTTCACTCTAGATCTGTTGCTGAAGAGTTTCCGTTACGAGAGTCTTTGGTGAAGCTCACGAGTGCGCCAATTATCTGCATAGAGACATCATTGGAAAACCTGATGGTGACATCTGAAATATGTGAATCATTAGTGTTGAATGACAGTAACTCTTACACTCCAGAATAAAGTTGCGATTAATAATACTATCCCATGGCAGATAGGACAATCATCGTGCGGCGGAAATTGTTACTCATAACAAGTGCTTTTGTGTTAACTTTTCTTCACTTTGCAACTGAAGCTAATACTCATAAATTGCATTTGAAAACGCTATTCAAAACTGCTCAATACAAACTTACATTAAATAATTGTTCATGAAAGTACTTCCATATGCCATTGTAGGTGTCTGGGAATAAATGGCCCTAACAAGAGTTTAAATGTCTCAAAAATCCGAGGTGAGTTGGAGTAAGACGGTAGGGGACCGAGCCTTGTGCGACAGCAGACGTCAGAGTGATCAAATAGTTTCTACCGCACAAGACCTCTCTCGTATTCAATTTTTTGTTCAACATTGCCTTGCTATAATGAGATGCAGAGTCCGGCAGCTCTTACCACATCTTAGTAGTAACTATGGTCCCTTGCATATAAATCTCGAGAAAGACAAGGCTCGATTCCAGGACTTAAAGGGCAGGGTAAAAAATCACTGGCTCTCGCGCATCCAGTACATCTTACAGTCTTAGCGCTAACTTTTGCATTCCCGACAGCCTAACTTCTCTCACAGTGTTTGCCTCACTGCATGCATTCGTAGTCAGGTCTTTCTAACTACATTTTTAACTAGGCTTAGTTCCCTTATTGCTGATAAAAGAGGATTATATCATATTTCTTGCAAATACATGAAATGTTCGAATACATCTCATGATTGAAAAATTCTGAAACCAAATTGTCAAAAAGCATTTTCATTCACCGAAAATTTTTCCTTTCATTGTACATTTGCATTCGATAATTATGAATTTTTGCAATGATCTAGCACAGAAGCCATAACTCTAAATATAACAAACACACATTGCGCCTCAATGAAGACTCAGTTTGTTACGACACTCACAAGCTAGAGTTGCGTGACTCGAGGAGGCGGAAGGAAGGAGCGTCTGGGTGTGGGTAGCTGCATCAGAGCAGGTTTGGGGCGAGAAGCATTCAGCACCGCTACCGCATTCTTACGACGTGCTGCTGCCTGACGAGCAGCCTGAACCTGATGAATGAATATCAGTATGGATGGCTTCATAATATTCAAAACAAGTTATGACATTAAAAGATGCTATCAGGTGAGCGCCGAATTTCCAACAGCTCATTCGAATTTCCAACAGCTTGTTCGCTAGCTCGAACTTTATCATTCACTGGTGACAGTTCCTTGCTCTCACTTCTCTCATTCTTTCATATAACTTTTGACATTTACTATCCCATTATCACACCTCTTACTGCCTACTGTGTCCCTTCCTTTCACGTCTGACCTCAGCACTCTTTAAATTTCATGAGTTTAAGTTCTTTAAATTTCATGAGTTTAAGTACATTTCATAATATTAAATACTCGTTCAGACGAAAGTAACAAAATATTTCAACCCTCTACAACTGAAATTATTAGTAAACGAATTACTGAACTCATCATAACATTGATCAATCCTAAGAAAACGTTGCTGTCGTCGCATCGTACTGATAGAGACACTTACTTGTGTCAACCCTTACTTTAACCAGTTTTTCAAACAAATCCCTCGTCTTACATTTCGAAACTAATGACAAATTTGAACCAATTTACCAAGAAAATATCTAACCTTGAAGCTTCCCACTTGCGAGGAGACGAAGGAGCCGCTCTTCGTACCGCCACGCTTCTTCTTCCCGCGCCATGCTCTTCTACCTCGGAACCTGGTCAAATGATCATTCAGTCAGAACTGCAAGCCACAGTTTACATACCCGGCTAACCGTTCGTGCACTCGGTCACCCACTGTTTGTATGTTGCGTGTTGAGCAGAGAGAATACGAACAGTAAACTGGGCTGCGCAAAAACCTTTTAGACAGAACCAGGCAGTAGGTCTTACAATATAAAAATTAAAAATTGTAATTTCAAGCACTAGCATGGGATTGTGGTAATATAGAGAGCCGCTCTTTCAGCCTGCCTGAACAATCACTAAGCTGATAGATAAAAGAATATGGAATTAATATTAATTATGTCTCGGAAGCAACCATTTTTACTTTTTCTCTCATGAATACAAAAAAACTCATTCATGAGTGGTAATTACTCGTAGTAACATTTAACTACTAAAACTAGTGGTTAGAATGTCAAAACAAAAATATTTACAGAGGGGAAGGAACCATCATACATGTACTTGAAATAAGTCTTTTAGACAACCAATACTGAACTGCAGAAACTTCATGCTTTTCTGCTAAGACTTTTTGTAGTTTGATAATTCAACATCTTGCAGCATGCGTGCGAGTTACATTTGGAATAGATATTTTTCATGTACAAAAACATGGGCAAATACATACAGGCAGCCGGTCCAAAAATATTTTACTTGCCTCATCATGTTTTAAGAAACAAAAGCAAGAATTTTGGCTTGAAATCGAAACACCAAATGGCACCAAATTACTGTATTTTTAATGATATATAAAGATGTCAGCCATGCTCTCGAAATAAAGGATATAGTAGACTATGTTTTCGTTTTTACCAAAATAAGAATACATGAAATCTTTTTTGCACGTAGAGGATGTTTGAACAAGCGGAGAGAATGAAAGAGCGTTTGGATCTAAGCGTGATGAAATTTGGGTTGTCCATACACACACGTCGGGCACATACATATACATACCTGGAGACAAGCTCACTCTTTACTGGTCTACTAGAAACTTGGCCAACACATGCTGCCTGATAAGCTCTTCTCGAGCATTGAGGAACTAACATGGCTGTCGATGTTTCAATATTTCCACTAAAATATGAAATTTCGCATTTAGGGTTTTAAAACACACATCTTCAGTTCGAGTACAGGATGTTCGAGGTTAATAGTAAGTTTCGACATGCTAAAAATTTATCAGACATATAATAAATTCCGTACGAACTAACCAACGAAAGTATTCAGGCATATAAGGGCCACAAAATCGGCATATTTTTTTTCTACGACTAGATAACGATGTAAACAAAGGGAACTGACCCGCCTCGGCCTCTCCTCTTTGGGGATTGGAAGTAGGGGCTGCTGCCTTCCGTGGGCTCCGGTGCTGACACAGACTCTAACCATGAGTCGCCCTCGTCGTTGTCTGACTCCAGGAAGTCAGGCTCGCCATTACGCTCTGACAGCAGCACTGACCAAGCAACCAGTAACATTTTAGATATCATTTGAAATGCTGTGCCAAAAATGACAGTTGGTTGAAATACATGTGATGCTACAAATTGCATGACTTCATACTTTATTTATAGAGTACTTATTCCATCAGTTACACTTCAAGAAACTAGGCAATGATTTTACACATTTTAGGTAACAAATGTGTGGCTAAACTATGGTAGGTGCTGTCGAGCAGTTGCTGACTTGACGTGAGGTGGTCATCACTCACCAAGCTTATTGGCAGCGAATCTCTGGGTGACGTCCAGCAGCCGCTGACCGTATTTGAGGTAGTTAGCTTCTGTTATGTGAGGGATGCGCCGCATCTCCTCCTCACACTCCGGCATGTCGCGAGACATCGCTCTGCAAGACCATAGGCTGGGTTACTTCAAAGGCTATGATGCAATGTATTCCCAACTATGAACAAGTGGATATGCACCAAAAATGAAGTAAAAACTCTAAAAAAAAGAACATACGGAGACGCGTGTAGGAGGCTATTTTTTGTGAGAAGTTTTTGAAGACTGCTTCTCAGGGAATGTGTGAATGTGAATGTGTACTCATGAAGTAGAAGCCAACAACAGGATTACCATAGAAAATCTAATCAAAGAGACTGCTCTCACAAAACAAGTATAATCATTCAATTCGATGAAAAAATAAAATCAGGCCTATACATCATTTGAGTCATAAATGTCTATTTTCATGATATGTGTATATTCATGAGTAAGTGTACAATGAAATGATTTCTATCAGAATATTCAATTACCTCTGAACATTTTGCAGGTAGCTGGTAGCTTATTGACTCTTTAAGATGCAATTTAACTGGATTTAAGCTCGACAAGTTTCCAGCTAACATTTTTACCTAATTTAGAGTTATTTTATAATTCAGGGCATTTTATAGTTACGAAAACGATGAAAACCTCAGCGCGTAAGATCTGGTGAATATAGTGGATGAGATAGAACACACTATCCAAAGTCCAATTTTTTCCTCATGCTTTTTGCTAAAAGTGGTTTTGTGTTACCATGAAGAAGCGCAACACTTCTCTTAATGACGTATGCAGGTGTTTTCGTATATTTTTGAGTACACAATACAGCTATTGACAGCATAAGTCGGCATTTACTGTCTGACTGCAATTTTAAAACCCGAGATGGATAATACCCCTGTGATCCCACCATACATACACACTATAAATTTTCAAATTTAAGTCTCAGTTTCCTCTTTTGCCTATTGACGGTAGTTCTGAGTACAGCTACCAGCCAGCCATAACATTCACAGCGAGTAAAGTTAACCTCGCGTGCTGTGAACATAGCGGAAAGGAAAAACTACCCGTTAGTACGCAAAGGATTTAAATATGATGCCCAATTATTTACATTTTATGGAAAAATTACCGGTAAACGACGTTTTAGAACAATTAATTTCCGGTTAAGGTCAATTACTCTCCGGTTTAGGCGAGTCAATAGTCAAAATTATAATTATTCGAGTGAGTAATTCAGGTATTTATCGTTTCAAAATAGAACATAATCAGGTATTTTATACACCACAACTCAATATTCATACGGCGCAAAGTGCTCTCAACAAGCTTCATAAACCTCTATTTTTGAACGTTTTCCTGATGCCAGTAACTCACCGTAGCGCAACCATATTGATCACGTTCGTGTAATTCATATTTTTCTCCTCGGCAATCGTCTTGACCTCCGCGAGTAGGGCTTCGTAACACTCGGCCTGCAGCTGCTGCAGCTCAGCGTCAGGAGTCTCCTCCTGCACCACTACAGGACCAATCATCTTGGATAAGCGCATCTCCACCTCCAACTGAAAATAATGTATCATCAAATAATGTATCAACTGTATCATCGAATTAACGCCAGGAAACAGCATCTACCTATATCCTCACAAAACATATTGTGAGGGTCAAGAAACATTCAAGCAATTTCAATTATGTTCACTCTCACTTGAATATCTAAAAACATCCGCCCGGCATGAAGTTCATAAAATTATCAACAAACACTTTGAAATGCAATCTTATGTCTTACACGCAAGCCGATTTACAAGACTACATAATATATATGAAGGCAAATTTTCTTGGTTATAATTAAAAGTAAGTACCGTCGCCTGTCTCATGTACGGCCATAGATCTTCTATCTTTCGTTGCACACAAGGCAGATTGAGAAGGACAGTACTATTGGTTGCCTCTAGACGAAGGAGAGTCGTACATTTTTATAGACTGAACTCCGAAAACGGAGAAACAGTAAGACATTTTGTACTTATCATTCATTATACAAAATTATAAGTTATAATAAATCTATACCATAAAACGTTCTACTATTACCCTTGACTCTCCCTCTGCTTTCTAAGTCAAAACTCGAGCAGTGAACGCACTCGGGCGAAGACAGGAAGTCTTGCAATCCTACCTTCATTAAAGAAGTAGAAATGACTAGATACCTTAGCGTTGGGGTCAGCCAGGAAGTCTAAGGCTTTGGACCCAAGTCTTAGGTAAGAGTTAGCAATATCATCCCGTGTGATGACGAGTTCTTCGCTGAGGTAGCCGAGCAGTACGAGTCTGTGCATCAGACGTTCGCAGTCGTTGCGCTGCCAGCTCTTGCCCATGCCGTGCAAGGCTTGGCGTTGGTGACCTGAACATGGGGAGTGTAAGTATTCTTTTGCCCTCAGCTCTTCTTTTACAACACTTATTTTCCATGCTTCAAGATGCCATGAGCAATGAACTTATACCATAAATAATTTTTCCTAAAATCACGGAGTCTCGCAACTTTTTAATGAAACTTTCGTACTGCTAACCGCAAAAAAGAAGTGTACCTTTACTTCAGAAAATAGCTGTCTAGTGGAGGCAAATAACAGATAACATAACAGATAAGTTGCTCCAATCAAATTGAGCTACACTTCACTAACGAAAGACCTACATGAACACCAACACAAACCCAATTACACGTAACACTTGTACCACGCATTCAAGAAGTAAAATATAAGAGCAACATATATCCCTTTCATATCCATTGGGACCCACTTATAAAACGTAAGCTCCAGTGTAGATCAAAGCTATCACGCTGACAGCCCTCAGGCAACAGGAAGAAACGCTATTATTCTGTGTGTATGTACATTCGTTCCCTCAAACACTATTTCGACAAAATTAGGTCCTTACCAATTTTTTCCTGTAAGCTCAAGTTACTCTTAGTCCCCTAAATTAAGCACTTAATTTCACATAATAATGGATAAACACAAAAAACATAATACTGATTGTTTAAATACCATATAAGAATGTTGTTTAAAAAACAACAAAAATTAGATACAAACCATTTTCAATAACTTTTTTTGCCTCCGATCCTTTGAAGATGTCCACAAAATGATTGATAGTGAAATTGTTGCCCCAACGGCCACCGGTGCACAAATTTTGCACTGTTTGTAACACTGCTTTAGCTTCCTTCGTGACATCCACATTTTGGTACAAGTCCTAGAGAGGAAATAGAAACAGTATTCTTAACACGCGAAGCAAAACTACGAAACCAACCAATCACTTGCGTAAAAAAACACAATCTACAGTTTATTGCACGAGTAATGTTTAGTAAATGTCTATTGTGCCAATTGACAATGAGAGGATACTAGTCGATCTGAATATGGAAGTAAACTGAATACAGCGATACTAATCAAGAATATTGAACAAATGGAGAGTCGAATTAAAATTTGTAACGGAATGACAAAATTACAAAAAAAATATCTTTAATACAATTTGGTCATTTAATTCCTCTTGGTAGTTTGACCAGTTATTTCCGTCAATTATGAACGTAAAGTAACTATGAAAAACGTGATTACATTGAAACTCGAAAAATATAAGAAAAAGCGTTGAAACGCATGGAAAGACAATTTTCCAAATAATTTACAGTAATAGAATGATGGTCAAAAATCCAAGTTGAAAAATGACAGTCCTAAAATCTAGGAGAGAGGAAGTATCGTTCGAAGAGTGGGGAAACCTCGATGAGTACAAGAAGTTTGAACTACGACACAACATTCACAGTACACGCACTGCTACATGTTGGCTGTAGTGCTATGTTATTGTTTTCCCAGCGGGAGACCCGGGGGAAACTCAGGGGTGTGGGGGAGGCTCGGGTGGTGGACGGATAGGAGAGAAATAGGTTGAAAGTGTAAGGACACAGGAGAGAAAGGTTGCCGTCGATACTGGGTTTCTCCACCGTTGTAGCGCTATCACCTGGCCGATGCAATTGTCACAGGAGCTGATGCCGTTGGTCTTGCACTTGCTTCTGTCGAAGATCTCGCCGAAGTAGTTGAGGATCTGAGAGCGGCGGCAGTCGGTGCGATTCTCACAGTAAGCCACCATGCGGTACAGGTTGTCATGGTGGGTCTTCTTCGCTTCAAAGTTCTCACGGTCCACTGAGCGTAAAATGCATTCATTTGACGACACTACTGCCTCTTTTCCAACGGTTAAAACTTTTAACTACAAAGGAAGTCCAAGCACAATAGACATTATTTTCACATAGAAAATAATTGGAGAGATAGTCTGAAGTACCAACAAATAATACTTTTTTAATGAATGAAAACCCCTCTCACCACGAGAGCTGTTCAAACCTGCCAGTGCTATTATAAGGCAGCAGCAAACTGACGTAGTTTCTCAAATGCATGTTCCCTAATAAAATAAATGTCAAATGTTGAAGGCACACTTTAAAAACATGTAGAAACTGCAGTCAAAGCATCTTCAAAGTTATTATGTTCGAATTTTAGCTAAGCCATAGGTTTTTACTGTGATTTTATTCAATTGCACTCCTGAGTGGACATGCAATGAGACAAATTCCATCCAACTGAAACGCTGACTCTCGTAAATTATTTTTGCTGAGTTTGATAATATTTTACACTAAATGAAGTAAAAATTTATTCCTACACATTTGTAGCCTTCAAATTTAACCCATAAGCCAACAATAGTATCAAGTATGCTGAAAACTAATTTTCCAAAGAAAACTAATCCCAAAGAACACATCATTCTCAAATTGTAGTACGACCACAGAACAGTTCTAATCCAGCGACGACAAAATGCTGGGATGGGAATGCAGCCCAATAACTCCCTCACGCTCAATCATCTTCTTTAGACGATGCATGTCCTGGTAGCAGTAGTAGAGGGTGCAGTGGGCAGGCTCGCCATCTCTACCTGCACGGCCGCTCTCTTGGTAGTAGCCCTCGATGCTTTTAGGCAGAGAATAGTGGACCACAAAACGCACGTCCGGCTTGTCAATTCCCATACCAAACGCAATTGTCGCCACCACCACCTGAGCGTCCGTGTAGTAAATATTTAGGAAGAATCAATTTATGTGACAACCCAATAAAATCCAGTAGTATAATGGCACTTCAAAAACGATTCGGAACTTTTCATTTACAATCATTTGCAACATATTCTTCACGATATATTTGTTCACAAGCAGGTTATGAATAGGTTGCTCCAGTAAATATTAAAACCTGCAAAATAACTTCAAACATAACCTATAGTTTCTCAAATAAATGTGCAAATATAATGAACAGCGAACAGCAGTTTAGATTTGATGGAATTTAGGTTCAAATTCGTTTAGCTATAAAAAAGTCAATTGAAGAAAATGTCACAACCCTTTCATGAAGAAGAGCTCAAAAAATTGGCCATAGGGTAACGACTAATTCTAGAAAAAGTATGAAAAACATCCTGATATTACAATCATGTTCATTCATACGCTATTCATTTTTTCCAATGAAGATAGCATTGGCCTGGAAACCTAAAAGCGATAATAAAGAACACATAAGTCCTCATCAAACATATACACGACAAGGACAGACACGACAAGGACAGACACGACAAGGACAGGCACTACAAGCATACCCCCAGAATTCAGCCAGGAATCCTACATATGTGCAAGAACCTAGCAGACCTCACAGATTGCCTGCCTTGCGCAGCTGCGACATTTTAGAGCCATACACATAAAATTATGTACTAGGTGCAGTCAATTAAGTACATCACTAAGCTGCAGTGAGTCACTTCACCACTGCAATACATGATAAGATTCACACTTATAGCAATTCATGTTAATGCTTTTGAAAGTACAGAATGAACGTACTTGAATGTGAGAAAGACTACCGAAATAAAATTGCATAAGAACTCATACTCGTATGACAGTTCTGAGGACAATAACGCCAACCATCCTCACAACAAACAAATGGAAAACAACGAAAGTAGTATTTCTAATCATAAAAAATATCCACAATATTGGCCAATAATTGTGCTGCTGCTGACTGTAAGCTTTAGTATTAATAACAGAGACATAGCAACGGTCATAAACACTTTCAATCAGTGAAGCCTTTCCACGAGACTTCAACTAAACATAGGGCAAACATAGTTTCTTTACACAGAAGAAGCTCTGTAAAGTCAGGTCTGCAGACGTGACAAGTCCTGCCTGACGCCGTACTGCACAGGTGTTAGCACCATAACGTCTGCACATAAGTAAAGAGTTGCCAAGAACATCTTAGATTCACATTGACCGTCAAATTTCATATGAAGCGATTGTACTTCTATTCCAAAAGATGAAATCTTTGCAGTTATACGACGAGGGCCTCATACATATCTTGCAAATAAGAGAAGGAAACAGGTTTAATTCCTCCGTCCTTTTCATATTATAATGCAAGTCATAAATAAACAGCCTCAGCATAGTAAAGGCCATAAATAATAAATAGCTGAAAGTGTGTGTTTCCTATCTACGATTAACATTAAAATACTCACATTACATTTACCCTTTACCCAAAGATCTTGCGCCTTAGTTCTCTGAAGATCGGTGAGACCAGCGTGATAGCTCATCGCCTGAAAGTTCAAGTAAAAAATACGTTAAATATTGCAATAATAATGTAAAGCCAAGATAATGAATTCTGCATTCTCTAACTCTTCCAGTCTATTTCGGATGGGCCAAATATGAAGTGGACTATTTAGAGACAGCAGTTTAGAGATGAAATCAGAGATCAGTTTAGAGATAAAATTAGACAGCAATTGAGATACAGTTTCAAAAGTAAGCAACACGCACGCGTCGAAGCATACATTTCAACCACTGTTGGTGTATTGATGCTGTTTTAGCGGAGTAACTTACAGCAATGCGGGACCTGCGAAGCTCAGCAGCGACGGTGTCACACTCCTTGCGTGAGAGGCAGTACACAATGCCGCATCTGTCTTTGAAGCGCGAGTTGATGAACTCTGCGATCTCGTCAGAGATTTTCTTGCCTTTCTTCGGCAAAACTTCATAATGAAGGTTACTGCGGTTGAAGCTGCTCAAAAACCTACAAATGATGGATAGATTAGCGTTGTATTCACAGGAGTTTTAATCTAGCTATTATGTTCGATAGCTGCAGTATTCATTGCTTAGGAATTTTACTCGTTGCTTTACAATGATAAAGTAAATTTCATAATGGCTTTTTTAAACAACAATTTTCACCATTATTAAATATTGAATAAATTTTTGAAATTACACTCTATTGTAGAAACACGCCTAAAAACACGCACCACCCACTGACTTGCTTCTATGTAAAATGTAGTTTTTGAACCAACTTTGCTTAATACTATACACAGAAATATCGAACACTGAATCAAAATACTTGAGCAGTGACCAAGTTTTTCAGACTATTTTATTTCTTAAAAAAACTCACGAAAATCAAATTCTTTGGTACTAATAACAAGGTAGAATACGTATGTACGTTAATACAACTGTAGCGAATAAAAACAACAAAAATGTGTTTTACTGATCTGATTAATAACTTTTTCTAATCGACTCGTTGATATTACTTATCGGTCAACTCCAGTAGTCAAACAAAAGTAGTAACACTCATCACGAATGTCAACCAACGACCATCAAGTGTAAACTGCCAATCTTATCACTATCACAACATGAGTGCACATTCCCCAGTCCATTTGTTGGAGCGAGCACGATGCCCGACAACACACGCATAGAGAAACTCCCTAAACAACACGTGTGAACTGAGAGACACACAGAACAACACGTGCGAGCTGAGGGGAACACAGAGAACAACACGTGCGAGCTGAGAGACACACAGAACAACACGTGCGAGCTGAGAGACACACAGAACAACACGTGCGAGCTGAGGGGAACACAGAACAACACGTGCGAGCTGAGGGGAACACAGAACAACACGTGCGAGCTGAGGGGAACACAGAACAACACGTGCGAGCTGAGGGGAACACAGAGAACAACGCAAGCGGCGCCCTCACCATTTAGGGTTGGTGAGACTAAGCTGATGCAGGATGTCAATCCTGACCCTGGGCGTGGCTGTGGCTGTGAGCGCCATGAACGGCACTCCAGGGAACTTGGTCCTCAGCATATTCAGCTTCTTGTAGTCTGGTCTGAACAAAGGTTATTGAAGTTTTAAGCAATGAATAGCATCAGCGCTTTGATTTCCGCTAGAAGACACTACACGATTGAAACGTCTGGTGATATCGGTATCTTTTACATGCTGTCATGATAACCCCAACCATTTATCTCATCCTAGACAAACGATGCCAAACGATAGTTTCTAAGTACGATAAAAATTATTTCCGCTCTCAATAGTGTGATGTACTCCCAAAAGTTAGAAATATCCAGGATGGGCATGAACTTTGTTTCTGGCTTTCAAGATTTTGGCAAGCCTCTAAGGAGTGTCAAAATTAGCAGCTTTACTTAATACGTTTAATATTACACGAAGTGGGGGAAATTAATTTATATTTACACTTTAGAAGTTAGGCTTAAATAAATTTGCAAGCAATCGAACTTCACGAAATTTACGCAGTACTTGGACCATTAGACTCTCTACCTGCCCAACAAAAGACAATTCAACCTTAGAGCCATGAGTACAGTATGGTAAAGAGAAATAAAGATCTGGAACAATTTAGTGTGGGCAAATTTTTACTTTTCATAAGCATAGATAGCTTTAGTAAACTTGAACAATTTGAGTACTTACAAATTTGTTCGATCGTAATTCAATTAGCCTTAAATGACGTGGTAATGTAAACTGTGACTAAAAGGTCCGCTTTTAACGTTCTTATTCACCTAACAATAATTATCTTACCATCATTTGCAAAGGAATAATAATACTAGGTCAATTGAGTGACCTTCCATCCCGTCCATTCATTGGAATTCCTACATAGAAATTCTTTCAAAACAGAACAATCTTCTGAAACGCTTTAGATTTTTCCGTGAGTCAGGATCGACCTCGAATCAGTGCAGCTTGCAGTGACTCGAGCAAGAAAAATCGTCTGACGCATTAGCAAATTTGAGTTAGCTTGAGGGTTGCTACACTGTCCTCTTCAGGGCATATCAAGATACTGATCACTATTTAGGCCTACAACTTACTTCCGAAGTCAGATAAAATTGATTACGCGGCTTAAAAACTAGTTCCAAATAAAGAAAACACAGTTCTTTATTTTGAAAGTTGAGAAGTGCAGAAAGAGGAGAACTGAAGAACATACCTGAAGTCGTGGCCCCACTGAGACACACAATGCGCCTCGTCAATGATGAAGCGAGCAAGACGCTGTCGCTTGAATAGGGTCTCCATGATGCCCACAAACTTCTGACTGGCACTTATTTTTTCGGGAGTCACGTACAGCAACTTGAAACCTAGGGATGCACATTAAAACTGCCTCAGATAACGCATACAAAAAAGTGGAGAAAGATTAATCTCCCCATTAACACCTACAATACAGTGTGCAAAATGTTGCATTTTCAAAACATTGTATTAAACGTTATCATTTTTTCATAAAAAATATTTTTTCTGCAAACACGAAAAGGAAATAAATTTACAAGATATCGTACTGATTTACTACGTAACGTTATATTGGACAAAAGAGCGTGTAAACCAAATATATCAAAGCTCGTGGACCATTGATACTGCTTGGCTGAACGAAAGCTTCATAACAAATTTCAAAGTCAAAAAGGGGCTAAAGCTGGCACTGAAGGTAACGACATGGCTTACGGTACGCAAGAACTGGGGAGCACCTTCTTTTGTAAGTAATATACCTCTTTCTAAGAAGACTATACTTTTATATCTACATATATAATCGACTATGTATCTCCATCTTTCTGTATCTGAGTGTGTCCGTCTCATTACTTCCTATCTATTACTGGAGAAAAATTATTGAACTGAAATCAGAACGGGTATGCATGTATTACAAGCATTGTATTGTGGATACCAAAGGCACCGGGATCACTATAACATACGTCATTTGTTCCGTTATTAACTTTCTTCTCTTACATGGCCATGTTATCGTTAGGTAAGATACAAAATGAAAGTTCTGTATATATTCAAGAAAAGTATTCTGATTCTGATGGTACCAAGGGAAAACTGAAAAATGTATTTATTTCATAAATCCTTAATTTTCTTACTTTTGAATCAAGGAATTTTAACGGGTACTATCTGGGCCACGTTATCGTTACATAAGATGCACAATGGAAGTCCTGTATATATTAATGAAAAGTATTCATTTAAAACACAATAATTCGCCGTAAATCTCCAATGCATTTATCTTTATAATAATTTCAAATTAGTCAAATCTAAATCGTGGAATTTCCACGGGAACTGGCTAGTAGAATGATGAATTAACAAAAACCACTATTATATATTCTCAAGCCAACTTCTCGTCAACTATAAGGAACTTCATATTTTACTACACTTTAATCAGCTTTTGAAATTGCAAGTGTGTTCATGTCTATTTTTCAGTTTGATTCCCTAATAAAACTTTGCTTGCACATTCGAAGTATAGAATGTTTGTATACAAGTTGCATGTAACTTAAATTAAAATCCATCAGGTAACGTTTCCAGGTTTCACTCGTCCTTGGTTTATAGTTAGCCAAAATTATAACTTTGTTATTGAAAACCAAAATGGATTTTTTACAATAATTTACGTACAAAAATAACGTGACACTTCAGAAACTCCTGAGAACTTCAAGCTTTCATATTAAGATCCTGCTGTACGTGATCATTTTTTTATTACATTCGTATAACTACAAAACAACTGATGTTGTGTAACATGGAAAGCGCTCATTCCCGTTTCATTGTCAATCTGGAGTTTCATTAATTTATGATCGCTGTACCAAGTTCAGCTGTCATACCTTATATTAGGCGTTGCGTGCAGTGAGGGTGAAGGCACCACAAACAAGTTTTGAGCAATCGTCATACGAAGTTTGCAAAATGGAAATTTCCATGTCATAACTATGTGCACAATAATGTGTTCTTGGTTTCATTTTGTAGGTTAACTACTAAATCAAGCTCGGCTGTGTGATTCCGACAACATAAAAAATGGATTTATTAGCACGTAGCGTCTTCGTCCTTGCGGCACGGAGCGCCTCATATGATCCCTGGATCAAGGTCTGCTGTCACACCTTAGCAACGTATTTGCCCACGTATTTATTGACCAACTAATTTCCTTGAGAATTTGCAACCATAGAGAAGACGGGTACAGTTCAGAAATGCAAATTAATATTTTGAATTTATTCTGAATACAAGGAGTTAGTGTACGTAAATTGCACAATGGTCTGTCTTGGCATATTTACTTTCTCGGTTTTGAAACTACAGCGCAATAAAAATAATTCTTACTTTATGATTCACAAGCTATTGACGAACAAGCACCCAGAAAACCTATGCATAAAACAGTGCTCACAAACTACTATTTTTGCCTCGCTTTCAACAACTAAAACGCAAGTTATCATGATGAAACATGGCAATTAAAGGAGCTTGGGCAGGTCGCACTCACCAGGCTCCCGCTTCAAGAGCTGCGTGTACACGGCGTTCTCCTCGGTCATACTTAACTCGCCAGACAGCTTCGCGGCAGCGATGTCGAGAGAGGCCATCTTCTGGACCTGGTCATGGATGAGAGACTTCAGGGGCGAAACCACGATGCTCACACCTTCGTTGACGCACGCCGGCAGCTGAGAGATAAAAAAATATGCTTAAGGTCCAACACCATCCAGGTAACGGAATAATCTCTAAGTGAAACGCAATAATTTCATTTTAGATCGTAAAGATAAAAGGTTATGTAAATAAGGAAGAGGTCAGAAAACGGCTACGAAAATAATTCAGATAACAGTTGTGCAGGGAAGAACAAAATTCAAGATTCGACTTGACTGAATAAATTAGATTCTAGTTATTCATCCTTCATTTGATGCACACTACTAGCCATGTTTTGCAAAAGCCCAATCAAACTTCAAGCCACGATAACACAATAGTACCAATTACAAGCACGGATCTGCAGAGGGCAGTGCGACGGATCCAAAAATATTGTACAACGTCAGTGCTGGTAATTTTATACTTGCGCTCATAGTGTAGTACTTAGTTTTAAGACAGCTCGTCCTAGAAATTAACATAATATCCAAGGCTTTCTTCCTGAATGCTTCCACTTTCGACAACTAAAATACCACAGCATTATGAGGCCCATTCGTTTCTACCTGTGAACTAAGAGCAGGTTAACATTGGAATTACCAGGGGAAGACTCTGACGGGCAAAGACACAGAGGTAACTCAAATCGCTCATCATTATATCATTTAAATGCGTACAACTTTCTTCAGAACACACGAGAAATTATTTGCAATACATTAAATGTTTTCCTAAATTAAACATGAACAAAAGAAATTACAGTAAAATTCAAGAAATAACTGCAATCTGAGGATAATAAGTAACCCAATGCTGAATGTACATTAAGAAAAAGACGACATGAAGTTACCCGCACAAACTATTGGCAAACATACACGATGTAACATGACGCACAACAGACAAGAACAAACCGCGAGCCCAACACACCTCAGGCAGAATGAACACCCAAAACAAACCGAAACACTTGTATGACGCAGACAAAACCTACACCACACAGTCAACAAGACCAAGCCTCTGCAGAGCAAAAGTAAAGACTAACAGTCCCTTATTTGGTTGCACAAACTCCCCTCACCTGGTAGCACAGACTCTTGCCACCCCCAGTAGGCATGAGCACAAAGCAGTCCTTTCCCAACAGCGCCGCATTGATGATTTCTTTTTGATTTTCACGGAAGCGCCGCAAGCCAAAGCAGTTCTGGAACACCTGCTTGCACGAACAAGATAGGAATTAGACTCGAAGTTTCAGTGAAAAGTCGAGGAGCATACATTTCTTAAATTACTTATATTTATAATTGATCGTTGTACCCAAAGCGAATAAAATCAAGAGAAATTTAACAACTTGGGTGAACGCAGTAAAACTAGTCGCCTTATAAATCTAGTCTAGAGCACAGTACTTACATGCGTAGCGATTATCCTCTCGCTACCTGCAAGAATACTGCTCTTTGTTTTACAACGATGGAAACTTGACTTTGCGTCTGCCTCGATACACAAGATAAAGAACACCATGAGTGAATGAAATGAAGAATAGAACGCAATAAAATAACGAAGTGTACAGCCACACGATATTGAGTTGACAGCACTCAGCGATGTCCCCACCTGCAACATCTGCCTCGTGTGTGGGTAGTTCATGCCGCTGAACTCGCCGGTGGGTCCGTCGTTGCGTACGTTGCCACGGAAGCGCACGGGTGAAACGGCAGCAACTCCAGCAGACAACGAGCAACTTGCCTTAATTGGAGTGAGTCTCTTTACCGTGTTGGTAGAGGATGATGGTCTTGAACTCGCGGGGGCGCCAGCAACAGGCTTCACAGGACTTGCATTGTAAATTACTTTCGTATAATTTATTTCATTGTCAGGACCACGGCTGAAAGTAGAAAATCATAATGGCTTGAATGTCATTAAAATGTAAGTTCTCAACAGTATCGAAAATTATGACGTCACATACTACTTATTATAGCGCAATGGTTCAAACAAACGGAGAAACCTTGAGATAAAAATGGTTTCGTTAAACACGTTCCAGAAGAGTTTTAAAATTGAATCGAGTTTCTATAGTACTTCACGCTGAGAAATCGCTTTTATCAAAACCTGAAGCCATTACATCAGAGATAAAACAAAACCCATAGTACATTCTCATTACTAGTACTTGTGTTAACTCTGCAGTAAGATAATCTGGATAAGTATAAAAAGAGGAATATTACCTCGTGATACTCGACAGTATTAGCGTACCCAACGACAGAGACGTCAGAAACAAGCATCAAAGAATAATTCTGCCACCAACAATGCGCCAGCAAACCTTCCTCAAATTTCATTCTTAATAACAATGATAGTCTGCCCTGCCCCGCCCTCCTGTGCAGTTGCGGCAGACTAGCGCTACTCACAGCAGTCGGGAGCCAAGAGTAACCGACTCGTCGAGTTCTTCGTCTCCCTCGTCATTGTCAAAATCACGGGTGCAGCTGCCCCACATCTCGCTGTAGCCCTGATAGTGACAAATTCGTAAATATAATATCAATGTATACGTGCACAAGTTCAAGGTAATTAATTAGCTGAAGTGGTATTGATATCCATGATACAAAAGTGAAATAACAACCGTAAGAGCAAAGCTACAATCCAAATAAAAACAGTATCGTAAAGGCGCATACAACACCACAAACTGGTGAGAAATTGCAGGAAATGAGCAAACTATGGATTTCATCAGCAGCCCGACGATCAGCAACTGAACACACCACATGAGAGCTGCTGGCCCTCCTGAATGAAGGCTGAGAAATTATATCGTTGGTCGTCGCCAGTTTCCCAGGTTCAGGCAACGAAGGAGTGCTCATCACAGGCTTTTCTGTGAATGAAAAAAACACACAAGAAGTTATGTTGAAATGATACACAAAAATATAAAACTGGATCGTACAATGGCAGTGTAGCTAACTTTGCCTGTAGAAATTTGAAAATTCTAGACTGATATTCAAAATATTCCAACCTTCATATCTTAGAGTCACTGCGCATCAAAAGATGAAATTGTTGACTTTCTTAAATTCAGCTGCAGAGCACACACCCTCTGTTAATGACAATAATAAATAATGATATTGCTCAATTTAACTTTCTTAGTACCATGCTTTCGGTTAACATGTTCTCAACATTTCTAGTTATTCGTTTCGAATAAAATGCACAGCCGTTCTTGCTCTGATTCCAGAATCTGTTAACCCTTTCGCTACCGTTGGGTTAATATGTCCCACAGAAAACTTTAAAAATCATTCCCTTTAGTCCATATTCTAGATTTTTCGTTCAAAATTACAGTAAAATTACATAGAGATTAGTAAAGATAAGTGGTAATTTACGCAATATTTTGATCAGCATGAAAATAATTTGGTCGTGAAAGGGTTAAATAGAAAGTATTGGCTCAATAGTTTTGAATTAAAGGAAACTATGATTATTCTTTTACATTAACAGTACGAACCATCATTGCTACAAAAAAAATGAATTTAAACACTAATATTCTGTACCTAAAATGAGATTACTCGGTTTTAAACCTGGAAGTAGGGAACGCATTTCTTTCCTGATGACAAGCTTCCTTTCGGCGCGTTGCCTCCACTGAATTACTTCTTGTTAAATGAGAGTCATTAACAATAGATTCTATAAACAAAAAGTATACAGAACAATTGATTGCATGAACTCATAATATAACCGACACCTGCTCTTGAGACCACAACTTACAACATAGATCGTGCTAGGTGAAATCTTTATTGAAGTTACACTGCAGAAGTGTGAGCAATTCATTCATAGAGTATTATTTTGAATTGTAAGAAATAAATTCTGAAAAATAGGCAGCACAAGACATCCATAGGGAAGCAAAATTTTCCAAACATTATTCATTGCTTGGTGAAAAACTATTAAAATGGAATAGCTCACCTGCTTTCCTGAACACTGTACATGCAGAAACCGAAGGGCTGGTAGCACTGACACCAGGAGGTACGCTCGAGTTCAGTGAAGAGTTTTGTTGCTGATTGTTTTGAACCTCACACTGGGCTTTGCTTTGGCGTATTTTGTTGAGTGCAAGTAAGAGCTTCTCGTGGTAGTGAGCATCATAGCGGGGCGCGTGCTGCTTCAACACGGAAAGCGGTACACATTCGAACATCTGCACTACAAGGTCATTGAGGCTGGCCTGCAGGCTGTGTAGCACACCGTAGTCTTCTGGCTCCATCTTAAGTACCTGGGTTGAACATTTTATCATAACATTATCAAATTTTATAAGCAAAAACAAAGTAGAAGAAGAAATAACATTTGGTTCAATAGTGTACCTCCAACCAGCACTACTTGCCCTCTACAGCAATTTATTTCGCATCATTGGTCATTCAGATCAACAGACAAAATAATGATAATGAAAACAATACAAGTGATATGAGTCAAAACATGTAGAAAACGATGATGAATGCAACTAATTAGTTAAAAATAAAGGACACCTGGGTGAAATTAATTTTAACTGATGCACAGCTCACCCTGAGTACTGAATGTTTGAGTATGTTCTCAATGTTGAGGCCGTCAGTAGACATGCGTTCTGATGTATGAAGCTCTTGTTCCTCACACAACATGGGTGACGCCCTCTCGCTCTTGGGACTGCTCGTTGAACGTTTGGCTACTAAAGTAGGCACCAACGCAGTCTTCAGTAAACATCCTTCAATATTTTGTGTTGTGTTTTGACGAAGAGTTGACTTGCAGCTACTATTCGCTGAGTTTGAAAGTTTCTTTAGCGGCGACTTTTTAGGAGAAATTTCATTTAGCCTAGGTTTTTTAGGGGAAATTTCATTCAGCATAGATTTTTTAGGGGAAACTTCATTCAGCATAGATTTTTTAGGGGAAACTTCATTCAGCATAGATTCTTTAGGGGAAGTTTCATTCAGCATAGATTTTTTAGGCGGAATGTCAACTCTCTTGGAAGATTTCTTCGGTGAAACATCACACCTCCCAGAAGAAGGAAGTTTTTGGTGAGAAGCAAGCGCTGCTGGACTCAATTTGGGCTTTGATTGCAAACTAAGCCGCGAGTGTTTGACAGGTTTCGGTGAACATAAAGCATTAGCTGATACTGGTACCGTTCCACTACTTTCCGCGCTAGGTATACCCGATGTAAACGTCAAGTTCCTTTTGAAAGAAAACTTTGCAGTCGGTTTTTTGTGTGTAACGGCTGGCAAAGAACTTGCCATATCACTCACATCTTGCTGTTGAGCAGGTTCTTGTGGTACTTGATTGACTGCAGAATTGTCAGGCTGACTGGAATTAGTTGGATTGCCAGTGTTGGAATTTAATTGTGTGCTTGTAGGATTCACAAAGGAGAGAGAAGGACTCTGTTCCACAAAGGGATCTTCAGGGAAGTCATGAAATGCATTCTCCATATCATAAGGCGGCGACCAAATGTCCTGTGAAATAAATGAGATAATTGTGGAAGTTGAAGAGCCTATACAAGCAGCAATACGTGCTGTACATGCAAGCAAAACTAAGTGAATTGTACTATGGAAACTAACTCGAACATTTCAGCTACAAAAATGAGCATGGCAATTGAAACATAAACCTATCTATTGTCAAATAAGTCTTGTGAAAAACAGAACAAATTCAGCAACTCACATAAGTTTATTACATTAAACTAAAGCGAAAATTTAAACCGAAAACGTACTTCATCAGGATAGCCACAAATGAAATCTTCCAGACGCACTCTTTCAGAATTGATTTCGAGTTTCAGGGGCCCACTTTCTAAAGGCTTATCTAAAATCTTAAGATCCATTGGAGGCTCCGTATTTCTAGTGCTTTCTTCTGCAGATTTCAAAATTGAGGTCAAATGATTCGGCAAATCCGAGGTCTTCATGTCAGACGGCTCAAAACCCACAATCCCAGCAGCAGGCACCACTATCCGGGTATTGGGGGGTTTGTTATCTGAGAGAGCAGACCTGTTGTTACATGCCGACACATTGTCCTCCACATCATGTCCTGTCACACTGAAAGAGATTGAAGATCTTCCACTGCAGTGATCAGCAGGGCTGTCGCCGCTGGAGCGTTGTTCCGCCCCATTGTCGCAAGTTTTTGCATTTCTTTCCTGAGACGCAGGATTTGCTTTAAAGGAAAAAGTCTTCGAGCCACACGAGGCAGAGGTGGTTGATGTATTACTGGTTGAAGTTGATTTTAGAACGGGAGATGTACTCATTTCCTGTGTAGACATACAAAATTTATTCTCTTCATTTAGCCTATCAAATCGTAGAAATAATCTTACAATACAAAGTCTAGTGTAAATAGTGTAAATATCGCTTCTAAGTTGTACTCAGAAATGTGAGCAATCATATCGTATCCGTTTTGGCAAATATATAGAGAAGTAAGTAAAACCCTGCAGTACTTTTGGTAACGAAATTAAGTGAAGTAAATTTGTTTGTTTTAAGGACCATCGTAGGTAGAAAAAGACAGACCTCTTATATCTCGATGCGAGTCAAATTTTTAGATTTATAGCAGGAAATTTAACTACATACAAGTGAAACAATGTATAAATATTGCCGCTCTATAACGCCCAAGTCCATCCCCATCTAGAATATGCAGTGTAACTCTGATCTCTTACTTTTTGGTGAGACATTAAAGAAATGAAGAGTATTGGGTGGAGAGCATCAATAACAATTTTAGATCTCCTTAGTCTGAGCAGTTTGAACGCCTATCCCTTGAACAAAAAAGACTAATACCTTAATATCTTCAATGATATCTATGAAGATGATAACTTACGAATATAAAATAACGGCTAAAAATTAATAATACAAAATTTGGTACAATGCAAACCCTAAATTCCTTCCTTCTTAAAATTTTCAAATCTGGAAGTGGATGTCCCAAAAAATATCATCCGTGCAAGCACAGTTAACACAAGCAAAAATCATCTTCACCAGTACAGGATTGGGAATCTCCCCCCATTTTAAAGTACTGATTCTAGTTCTCTTTGGAACTTTAGAGAACAGAAAAAACAATATACATGTATAAGTAATTAATCAAGTTTCATCAAAAACTGCCTTTGTCTATAAATTAACCACCACCATGGGAGATGTCCCGCGGGAAAGTGGCATTAAGATAGTATGAAAGAAAAGAAAAAGTTACGATTCTAATAATAATGATGTGAACGGCTATCGCGTAATAGGATCCTACACCTGCAAAAGCCACTTTTTTATGTGAAAACGAACGTTCTGGTGCATGTGAATAAGTATTGATGACTGTGAATGTCACTGACATACTACTTCTTTACATCATTTCTATATTTCCTGCACTGGTGCACCCGGTTAGTGTTAGTAGTAGAAACAGTAGTTTTTGTGAGACTAGACATTGGTGGTAGTAAACTATGTCCTTTGATTTGTCATACTCTCCTACTTTACTCCTGCTGTAATGCCTGTGCATAATTGGAATCGAATCGTAGGTGTTTTGAGTAGTAACTCAAAACTGGACCACTTGGCTAATTCCAGTTGTTATACTTTATTCCTAGATTTTATCTTATTTGAGCCTAACTAGTGACCAAAACAAGAAATTTTGCATACCCCAAAAAAGGTAATTCCTCACCAGTCCGAGGGAGACACATTGTCTTTTTTTGTATGAGCTCCCTAACTCATCAGATGCATCACCAGGCTCCTGGATGCGCTTCCTCTTGCCAAAGACTGAGCATGTTTCATCATCTGAGTCAGAACTGATGACGACCAAGTCATTGGCAGACATAACTTTGAAATCCCCTGTCATAATTAAGAAGAAATTATAGTCCAAACGTGTCAACAAAAAGAACCTCAAAAGTTATTGCCCCATGTAATCTGAATTCTCTGCCTATTTTCAAAATAATAATAGGGTAGCTCTAAAATAATAAATACTTTTAAGCCAAATTTGCATATATGTATGTAAAACTGTTTACAGAATAGTGTTCACTTTATTTCAAGTCTTACTTGTAAAACTTGATTGAAAATATTTTCAAGTGAATCAAAAAATCGTGCATAAATCTACCGAAATTAGGTACATAAAATAGAACTTAAACTTAAGGACCAGCTATATCTGGAGACTTTGTTGTAACCTTTATTTCTCTCTAAAACACACACATACAACAGGGTGGCATCCCAGACTTTTTTGCCTATGTAAGGTTGTCTAAAATAATTACTTATGGGCCACCCTGGATCATTCCATGCAAAAGAATTAGCTCAGTGAGGGTATCACGACCAGTGGAGAACTCATCAACAGCAGGCCTCATGCTTGGCAGGTAGTCACTCTAATCCAGGTGACTGACTTCAATCCCACAAAAACTCTTCAGTCAACAAAATCATGCTTAAAATGTGTTCTTATCTACTTGTATGTAAGTTAAATGCAAAATAGTAAATTTCATTGATTTATTTACCCAAAATATCACACTTATATTATGATAAACACAAAGAAAAAAACCACAAAAAACCTACTCATGGATGCAGGCTCAATTCAGGGACTTCCAATTGTAAAGTGCAGAGCCCACATTCTTCCACTTGCACCAGCAGCAGTTGGCCAAAAGTTTTATATCCAGCAAGCCTTGACACTACTTCTTCATTGCATATCTATTTTAGAGCATGTGCTCCAATTATTTTTCCCATAAATATTCACAACTTTTTGGCAAAATGGTCCAGATGGAAACCAAATTCATGGGCTCTCATTTACATGCAATCATGGATATGGCAAAAATGTTCCATAAACATAGCAACCATCTCTTACCTTCTGTGGTTGTTAAGTGATATAATGAACAACATAAAATGAAGTTTGGGCATGTTCAGCATGATTTAAAGCTTATTACAACACTAACACCCCTGATGAGTTTGTAATTAATGTATTTGACACACAAAAAAAACATTTAGTGACCTGATTTTTCCCTTTTATTCACTTCATTGAAACACCAAGTGATATAGCATACTCTTCCATTCTTTCTTCCACTAGTCCCTATTTTAGATACATGTTTCACAGCAGATAGGTAGAACACATAACACCTTGATTTCTTATTTGAACCAAAATTTAGTCTAATATACACTTATTAGGACTTTTTTATTTGTTATTCTTAGTCTGGATGAGCCACATATCCATTAATGTTAGAAAACCTCTTAGGCTGCCTTAACACCATTACTTGCAATAATACAAATCTATATCTACAATGAGGACAAAAATCCATTTCATCTTAACAATAAAATATGGTCATAAAATTAGAGATAAAAATTGTTTAGCTATCAGTATTTATTATAAATGTGAGAACAAATTTGAGCATATGGTAAAACTTAGAATTTAACAAAGAAAATGCAAATTTCAGAATTGAGCAGATAAAAATGAGCCTAAACCAATTTGTGAGCTATTAGCTCTTGAATGTGGTTCTAAAATGCTGACCAGTGTCATTTGTGCTTGATGGAAGAAATAGGAAATGCAAATTATAAACAGTGGTACTCAGTAAGTATGATAAGATTTTGATGACAATAGAAAAAGTACAGAAGTGATCACCAAGGGTGTAATTACAAAAGCAAGGGTGTAATTACAAAAGCAAGGGTGTAATTACAAATTTGCAAAATATTTTAGATGTTGATGGCTATTCATTTTAATATCTTCACTTAACATTCAGTTTGCAGATGTCATGGGGAAACATGTGCAATTGAAGTCATAAAGAGAGAAAAATTACATTTTTTCTGGTTGCATTTCACTAAAACTCCAGATCCCACATATATGAAATATATTTGGATGTTCAGTAGGAAATAACATTTTTTCACCACTTTGAAATGTGAGTATTCCATAGTACAGCCAGGAAGAGTAAACTTTACCAGAGGAAGATACAGTTTGTCTCATCTAACCAGGTCTGAATCCAATATGACTGCATGATTACTAAAAGTAGTATTCAAGAGACTCATGTAGAGTGGGTGGTCTCTAGGAGCAGTTCTTTCTGGATGTCACAATTGCCATCTTTAAAGCTTTTAAGTATTTGGACACATCACACATTTTTTTATGCTTCTTTAGTGAAATACTTCTACAAGTCATACAGTTCAAGAATTTCAAATATACAGTTTCACCACTTTCTATCTACCAAGGAACTCATTACTGAAATAACTGCAAAAACATATAGTTGGTTAGAAAAAATGTGATACTGAATAATTCTAAACAGTTTTGGCCAACTTGAATTAGGCTCACATGATATTGCTTGGTTCATATTTCATTGATGAGAAAAATATAATTTTTAGTAAGCTCCTGAAAACTTTCAATACATAAATTTTTCTAAAACTACTACATAATTTTCATAACCACAAACTATGTCTCATGAATTCTCATATGACCTGAATAATTTCATATCCATAAATCTTTGAAATATTAGAGGAGTAAAATATTTTAAAAAACTGAGCAATCACTCTTCATTCACAAATACTCTACTCTTCTTTCACAAACACTTCTTTCAGACTTTTCATTTACCATTTTGTAAGAGAAACAAAAAACTCTTCCAACTGTACCTGATAAAGAGCCATGAGTATGAACTGCTGTAGGAAATGCTTTGCCAGCAGTTACGGCTACACGGCTGCTGCAAGATGGAGCGAAGGCAGTCTGAGGCAACCTGGAGGTTCCAAATATTTGAACATTCTGAACTAAATGTAGCATTACAAAACACTAGCTACTCAGGCAGAGACCTACCAAAGCTTTTCAGTTGAACAGAAGTACTCTACACCTAGTTTGATTTTATTTCTCAGTCTAAGATGAGCATAAACATTATTTATACTAAACTAGACAGTTCCTGCAGAAATTGCACAGTTTAGGTTTGACTGATTTGAAATTATTATATAAGTGAATGTATTAAAGATTTATGACAAATTTTTTGGTTTTAAATGAATATTTTTCATGGACTGAAATCTAACATATTAAACAATCACAACAAGATGACTATTAAAACTCATAACTTACACAGTAGCAACAGGTTTCTTGAGGCTACTGGAGCTTGTGAGGGAAGATTTGATGTATTGGCTTGTTTGCTGCCCTACTGTACACTGTTCTGTACTCCTAGGCTTTTCATCTGATCCTGACTTGAAATAATCTGATAAACTTTTTTGATGTTGAGATTTGCTAAATAGATTACTTTTAGATAATCTAGACATACTTCATTAAGTATGAAAATATTCATCAGCATGTGAGTGGACTATTGAAGCATAATAGTAGGAAATGCATGCTCTCTTGTAATGCTCACATAATATTTAACACAATACCTCAAAAGGAAATATCAACAGCATAGCCAAAAATATTTTCTGAAAGTGAAATTAGAGTTTAGTTCATTTTTGAATGCACAAAAAAAACAATATATTTTCAACAAACACTCAGCTCCAGATGGCTGACTTTTCAAAGTGAACATCTCTTATTCCATGCACACACTAGGAAATTCTTTATTGCATCCACAAGAATTATGTTACATTCTTCATTCAGCATTACAAAATAGCTTAAACCAAAGTCCCATGTTGCAATGGTAAAAGAGATAAGCATGATTTAGTGCATGTTTTGTGAAATATGGGCAGAGTTGGAGTCATACAAGGGCATGAGAGAGATAGGTGAGATGAATAAATTAATGTTTAATAGCTAAAAGTGTATGGTTGATGTAAAAGTGAAGATGGCAGAGCAGATTGAAAGGCTGAAGGCAAAGATTGTCTCCTTGAAAAATGAGTTGGATGAAGAAAAGAAGCTGAAAGGAGGAAAGAATGAAAATGCAAGGAGTAAAAATTAGATGGGTGGTGAGGGAAATGATGGTGCTAGGCAGGTAGGTAAGGAAGATAAATGAAGTAGAGTGAATGGTCTTTAACAAAAAAGTGTGTGAAAGGAAGATAAATAAAATTATTGCAATGAATGATAGCAATGATAACAAGAGGAGAATGCAAGGAGGAATGAGACCAAAAATTAGAATCTGTAGAGATAGCATGATGAAAAATGAAAGTAGGCATGTAAGCATAACTGAAATAAGTGGGTGCACAAGTTTCAAAGAAAAAAGAACAAAAAAGAACTGTAAGCACTGAAAAGGCAATACATATGGATGATGGTATGGTGATATCATAAGGATGTGGAAATAGATAGCTTGAGAGTTAAAGAAAAGATACATAAGTTTGGAGGGAAATCATCACCCTCCTGAACACATACTGATATGATTTTTGTGAACCTTTACAA
>VCRD01002369.1:0-13430 GCA_006783055.1 Trinorchestia longiramus | reverse complement strand
TTTGATATAGCAAGTAAAATGTTCATTTACTTGATACTGCAGAAGTAATACTTATTGCATATATATGTATATGAAAATGCTAAAAAAATACCAGATTATTTTTCTTGGAGCCAGATAACAAGGCGTAGGAGCTAAACGTAACCAAAAGATGCCAGATCTGGCTCCAAAAATGCTAAATTGGCAACACTGAGCAGAAGCCTACTTTGGAAGGCTCCAGCTCTGCCAATCAACTCAATCATGCTACGTGAGCCTGCCTTCCTAGCCTTATGGCCAGCTATTCGGTATCCAAGTTTTGTACAACTGTTTCGGAAATATCGATAGATGTAAACAGACCAAACGGTATTGTTTTGTTAAATCTATCGTTATAGGCAATAAGGCCAAATCTCGAGTCCGCACTTGACTCTTTTAAACAAAATGAACATAAACAATGCACCACCGTCTCCACGCCTTCTAGAGATAACAGATGGTTGGTTGGTAGAACTAGAGCCCAAGAGATAACAGATGATTGCAGATCCCTCCGAAGGTAAGCATAAACAGTATTTCAAGTTGCCCGCGAATTGCCCAGCATAAATTAGTTAACGGCAAGACTGTATGAGAAGTAACGTTGAGCAGACTGGTTGTCCTACCTCAATATGACTTGCCTACGTTTTCTAAGGAACAACTCAAACCATTTTCAATCACACTGGGTGTGAATACTATAGGTTAATACTGAGCGCTTGGAAAAGCATTTTCTTCTTGATTTGAGTTTATTGGAGCGTCGTAGACTAGTGCATGCAACTGCACACCATAGGAGAGGTTGATTGTTGCTTTAAGGATCTGCAGCTAGGTTGAAAGAAATTGCAGGAGGCTCTTTCTGCGTGACTCTATCCAAAAAATCAGTTCACTTCTCTTCAATATTCGACATTTGAATGTACATGATTTATGTACAAAGATGTTTAGCAAGAAAAAATAGTAAATTTAAAGTCTCATCGTCTAAACAATAATTATGCCTTTTATCATCAACTTTAAAAAGCAGTCTTTTAAATCTTTTTATTTTTTTTATAAATTTCGGAAACAGACTGTTCTCTGGAGTCTGCATAATCCCACTGAGAAAATACTCACGTTGTTTGTAACTGTTTATAGCTTCTTTTAGTTATTTTATTATTGGAAGAAATAAAACTTAATTTGATAGATATCCCAATTGCTACTTAATTAATTATACATGATAAACCGTAATTTAATACTTTAGTCGAACAATATCAGAAGTAGAACACAGAGGAAAAAGAAAGAATGGACATAACTAATTTAATTGTTACTGATTGTATAAGAAAATAACTTATTTTAGGTACGTTTCCCACTCACCCACATCAAAACTGAACTGTGTTCACTACCTACTAAATGTGATGAAACAGTTATCCTATTCTTAAATTACTGAAGCAAACGAAACCTTAGTGGGAAATTTCCTTGACTTTTAGGGCCTACCAACACAAATAGAAGTCTTCATGTCACATTATGTAACAACGAAGACATCACCGATTTCATCACGAAATTCACGTCAGTTACTACCATCGCGTACAAGAACTGTAATTTCCTAAGCTTATTCCATAAGACAAATGCTATACAATTTCGCAGGTAGGAATACTAGTGTCAGTTCCAAGATTAATTTCTTTCACTGTTACGATAGGACAAAAATTAGATATTGTCTCACACAACTGAAATAACTTTTATTCCCACATGCACTGCAGGATGAGGCAACTTGCATTTTCTTAACTTAAAATAAAAAACTTTCAAGAATGAAAAATGTTAACGAGAAGTAGGACAGCGCGCGCAATAGATAATGAAACATCAAATAAAAACTTCATGAATTGTACAATAGAGTTAACACTGAACTTCTGAATAAAGGAAGGCATGCTTACTTCTGGAAACAGCACTTGGACTGGTTGCATGCATTTGCACAATTTCTTTTTTAAATGCCTCTAGTCTACGTAATTCCCCCAAAAAATTAGTCTTTCCTCAACAAAAACCTGCCACCGGATACAAAAAGAACAAAGCTAGAATTGAACATGAAAGTCCACAGCGAACACAAATCAAAGCGTTAATACCAACATGCATGAAAACTAACAACAACTGGGCCAGAAGACTATTTAGTTAGTAATAAAATGTAATTCAGAAACCTTTAAATTACATGATTGAATCATTTAGACAAATTTCTTCACTGAAAGGCACTGCACATAAATCAGTAAGTGAAAGATTAACTGAAGACTTGAAGCCCAGTGATGTTTTGTGGCAGCTGAGACGCTGGCACTTGGAGCTAAGGAGCAGCATGGAGCATCCATCAGTCCCTGCCACTGAGTCTGAAACAGGAAGCAACGTTCAGAATCCCTTATTGCAAAACAGAATCAAGTCCTTCAAGCAGGCTTGAAGATGAGTTCTCCTAGGGAGTAGACTTCCGAATTACTCAACATTTAATAAAAAGGACATATAGAGGCTACTAACGAGAGCTACGCCGAGAAATGCATCATTAAACAGGATATACTTTACAAATGAATTATACAGAACATCATATTAACATTGAAACGTTCAGAATAGTTTTACGTAAGATTCCGTGCTGTTAGAATTTTTTAAATATTTTGTGGCCGAGGTAATTTATGAGAATTAATATACCAACTCTAGAAATGATTTATATTCGTATAACAGAATGACGCTATGCATAAAAAGTAGCATATATACCCGCCTATTAATCTCTTTACTCTTCAATTCTACTCCATTCGCCGACACAGATATTTCCTCACTTCTATTAGGCCGTGACTTTCTAACCCTCAGGCAACAACTGCAGATGTTTTGTTTAAAAATTTTCATCGTGAAATAGATGAACTTACAAAAACATGAAGTTAAGACACACGCACGTTGAACTTCGGTCACATTTCAGCCCTGAATATTTTTACAATGAACAGCCTAGTCCGTAGGTTTAGGTGCTTTTGTGTGGGATGTATTTCAACGGTCTTATTACGAGTGTTTAGGCCGGAAGGATCCGGTCGTAATATAATTGACTACAGCTAACAGCAGATACTCACGTGTAGGTACAAGCTTCCTGTTCATTTCTTCATTACGACAACCCATGTTTTATAGCAGTAACAGCAGCACCAATAAGAACAGGAACAGCAGCAGGCTCGGCACTTACTACAAAACAGCACCAACAGCAGCACCAACAGCAGCACCAACAGCACCACCAACAGCACCACCAACAGCACCAGCAATATATAAGTCTTTTATCTTCAGTTTAGAGATATTGAGGGCTTGCCACGAATGTTTGAGCCGCTCGACTGTCTGAAAAATTTCCGAAGAATAACTTGAGAATTTTGTTGAACATGAGCGAAGAGGAGTACACACGTTGTCACTTCAAAATTTGTAATATATATTCAAATCAACTCAATCTAATCCACTAAATGAAGAATTTTTTTCGCACTCCACAATTTATATAAAAATTTGAAAGTAATATGAGACCTGCGGAGTTAATACACAGAAAGATGAGAGCTCAGATTCATAATTATTGAAGAAAGTCAAATTAAAAATTCTATTTTCCATTGCTCAAGTCAGGCGAAAATCTCATGCGTGTTGGTGGCAGACAAAACTTTCTACACCGAGTCTGCAGCGCTGTCTGCACTACACCACACACTGAGTGCGCAGCGCTGTCTGCACTACACCACACACTGAGTGTGCAGCGCTGTGTCTGCACTACACCACACACTGAATGCGTAGTGCTGTGTCTCTGAGACAATGGATGAGAAATGGATGGGACAGCGATGGCGTAATCCTTACTCATTGCGTTTTAAAGAGCACTACGGCGACAGCGAGCACGACGCTACAACTTCTACGTGACAACAACTTTGAAATGATTTCTCATGAGCCCTGCAAGTTTTGGCTGTTTCCAAAGATGAAAAACACTCTCCGTGGTCGCACATTCAATAGCCATGCCTCTATAGCATCAGAAATTTTCCAGTGATCAAATCAGACTCCTAAATAAGCGTTCGCAGCGGCCATGGAATCATGGCGTCGACGTTGTGAAAAAATGTGTACGGCTGCAGGGAGAATTACCAACGACGAGAAGTGACACAAATTTCCTAGTTTTCGTGTGATCAGTTTGTGAGAAGAAAATCAGAAGTGTTATAACTTGAATACACTTAGTAGCCTGAAATAACGTAGCCAGACTAGGTGTTTAACAGAAACAACGTAGTCAGACTAGGTGTTTAACAGAAACAACGTAGCCAGACTAGGTGTTTAACAGAAACAACGTAGCCAGACTAGGTGTTTAACAGAAACAACGTAGCCAGACTAGGTGTTTAACAGAAACAACGTAGCCAGACTAGGTGTTTAACAGAAACAACGTAGTCAGACTAGGTGTTTAACAGAAACAACGTAGTCAGACTAGGTGTTTAACAGAAACAACGTAGCCAGACTAGGTGTTTAACAGAAACAACGTAGCCAGACTAGGTGTTTAACAGAAACAACGTAGTCAGACTAGGTGTTTAACAGAAACAACGTAGCCAGACTAGGTGTTTAACAGAAACAACGTAGTCAGACTAGGTGTTTAACAGAAACAACGTAGCCAGACTAGGTGTTTAACAGAAACAACGTAGCCAGACTAAGGTGATACAGCTGTCAAGGAGCAACAGAGGCGTCGAAACTGGAAAATATTTCACAGAAATTAAAAGATGATGGAGAGCATCCCGTGAAATAAGACTCGATGAAAGGCGGAGAATAATAAGGCAAACGTTCAATAAATGCAAATGATAGTATATATAGCTTGCTCAATAAAAGTGAAGGACAAAAAACGCAACCTGTTAACTTGCTGAGACTTACACGTCTGCTCATCTGAGTTTAGGGTACAAAGTAGTACTAAATTGAAGTAAGAAACAATGTACATACAACCTTTCAAGTATGATGTACGAATTGAATTTTCTGTTTTTTTCTCCCTGCACCAAATATTCCTGCTCGACCATTTTATGTACTTGACAACATATTCAGAGTTAGGAATCATTTGAACATTAAGTGCATAGAAATGAATACAAGTATCTAACATCAGTGGTTATACGAATAATTTCGTCACTAACTGTACGGTATTAACACTGAATGTACGCCAATTTTATGTTGTGATGAGATATAATAAATAGGTGTAAATGTATCGTGCGATGCATCAGAGGTATGACGCGATGGAACACCGCAGCACCACACACGTTGCCTTAACAACTGATAAGCCGGGCAAGCAAGGGTAGGCACAAGAGCACGTTGTGCGTTCTAGGTGTGAGAAGCTTCGCGGGAACAAGCGAAAGTAGAAAGAAACAATAATTATAATAAGAAAAGTAAGCTCGTATAAAAGGGTAGGAACGCACAGAGGATGCAGACTTGGTAGCTAGACCTCGGCAGCTATGTAGGTTATGGGAAGCCTAGGGTGATATCTAGGGGTACGGATAGAGGTGTAAAAGTGATTTAAGAGGAATTAAACTGAAATCATCATTCCGATGAACAACAGTATATCTTACACGTGTATACAAACGTGTGCGTTAAGGGAAGGTTAATTGTGTGACACCAAGGAACCTAGGAGACTCATGGAGTGGGCAACAATGCTACGCCGTGAATTGAAGTAGTGTATCACTTGTGGGAATACAATGATAAAATTATCGGCACCGTAATGAGAGGAAATTAGCGGTATTGTTTAAGGTATTGTATTGAGAGTGTTAAATCATCGTAACATCACCATCAACGACGAATCACCAGTGTGAATGGCAAGTCCTAAAGTTAATAACATGTCAATGTAACCTAGGTTAGCGGTAGGATGATTCAGTATCTTCAATGTCAAGGTTTGATTGAGTTATGTAGTTTCGTGTTGCACTTAACTATTCAACTGTTAGGAGTGCGATTAACCTGTTTAATATGGTATTAAGTTGTGATTCATTCGCCAGAATGAGCTAGTTTACTTCTATCATTCATGTCCGTAATCATTAGAATAAGATATATTAATTTTTCTGTATATATTCATTATCCTTCTTACGTCTGCCACTGAAACATTGGGAACCTTTTACTTATTTCATTTATGTGGAGGGTTAGGGGCCTTCAACGGCGATTATGACATGTTCCTTGCATTAAATTAATTACGTCATTTACAAGCATTAAATGAGAATAACAGAAATACCGCATGCAGAAAAACCATGCTTTCGAAACCAAGATTACGTAATTCATGAGAGAGAAAAGAACTCACGGTCAATCAATCATTGAACAAACAATGGTTGGCAAAGCATTTGTATATTTAAATAAATAACAGTAATAATAGGCATTTCATTTCTATATCCCAACTCGTGGTGATATTTGGGAATTACCAAATTTGTATGACTGCTTGATAAAATTTACATTTTCGTAATGCATAAAATTTAGCACCAGAAATCACCGGTAGAAGTAAAAAATATCTCAACATTGCAACAAATTTAGACGAACTGACAGACTAAAACTAGAAAGAAAAGCGTGGAACTATGATCGATGTTTTTACGCAGTATTTCAATGTTAACCCTTTAGCGACGAAAAGGACCATACGATCCTCTTTCACTGTCTTTGGGAGAATTGTTCTAATAATTAAACAGTGAGCAATATGAGGTTGCTACTAGGTTTGAACGCGGCGGCACGTTACAGCGTCGTTCTTTTGGCTGCCTGGCTCTCAGCGTGCTTCATTGCATCAGTGTACAGACGGTCTTCGTGAGCTTAAACGTATAAACTAGAAAAAAAATTCGTCGCTAAAGGGTTAACAATAATTTCCAAACGTAACTACTGCATATTAAAAATCTTTTGCTTTCGTTTAATGAATTTATTGAATTAGTAGCCAAAAGTCCCTTAGAACTGCACACACGAAGTTAAAAATCAACACGCACATTTAGTCAGTAATCGCAAAAACTCCTGCAATCAGAATCTAAACTTGCTTGTTTTAGTATCACTCCGTGAAACACTACATAGAACTTCCCAAGTCATTAATAAATTATAAGGTTTCTTGTGTGTGGAAACTAGGACCTGAATACAAGTGGAGGTGAGGCATCAACCGTTCATTAAGCGCAACCCTCTTACGCAAATGTGCAGCAGGGAAAATACTGGTGAGGGAAGTCACACATCGTACGAAAGTAAAGAGCACAAGAGCAGCTACACGAACACAACTGTGAAGTCAAGCTCTGCAGAACCTAACGAGGTTATTTCAGGGGGAGCAGAACTCCTTGCATTGCAGTCACAAAGACAAGCGTCTCATGCGTGGTCTTCACAGAGGTGAAGAAATTAACAGGAAAGTTCGTTGAAATAGCATTACTTGAGTAAATTCAAGTTTGAATAGTGAATGACTGAATACCTTTAGGTAACTTTAGTTAAAATACGTCAATAATAAAGTCCATTACAGCCCTTAAAAAATAAAAATACTATTTTCCATTTATTTTACTTGCGCTGCCTAAACATACTGAAAAACTTTTCTAACATTTGACAGATACTCTCTATATGACCAAGACTAAGTTATTCCAACCCAAATATCTAAAAACGTCTAGGCATGCCTCACCTCGCTCAATTGATCCTGGAATTGGTTAAAAATTTTGAAATTTGTTTTGCCATTTGCGTTGAACTCCTCGTACACGCACAGTGCCTTCTTCATTTCTTCTTGATGTACGGTCTCGAATTTTTGATCCGTGAGGATCAAACTCCCAGCAAGCCTCTCTTTCATTGCCTTTTCGTAGCTCTCCAGGCCAGCCTTCTTCGCTGCCTGGCTGCTCGCCAACGGCACAAAGTGGCTCTTGAAGACGTGGTCAACCTCCTGAAAAAACACGCCACATTCATACAGTAACTTTAAGAACTGTCACATCTGCTGCGTAAGTATGCAGATAAATACTTACAATATTTATTATTACTTACTTAGAAATAAAAAATTGTCTTCCACAGGCGTCCCTGCAACGTAGCACAATATCCCGAAACTACATTACAGGAAAAATTGAGATGAAACGCCGGTGAAATTTTCAGTCAAGAGATAATTACAACTAATTATTTAGATAAATGAATATAGTTCTTACATTTTCGAGCTTCGTTTGGTATTCCTCAGAGACCCTTTGATTCTTTCTTCCATACTTATTCTCTTTTAAGAAAGAGGCAATGGCTTTCTGCTTGACTTTCTCGTGTTCTTTTTCGAGTGTGTTGATGTCCAATGACTGCTCTCGAACCAAGTGATCCATAGTGCTCAAGTAGACGTCCTTAGCAACTACCAAAGCCTTCTGACTGCTCATGCGAGCGGTGATCTGCAAGTACAAGAACATACATTCAGAATGACGGTCATTATCACAACATGCAACAGGTTTTTATCAGTTCCGGTGGGAGTGATCGCCTTCCTAATAGCTCCGAGCTGCTGCACAAAAACAGTACCGTGGAATCACATACAACAATCACACCAGTAGCAGCAACACACTAAGAGCAACAACATTCATTGTTCAATACTGGATTGCAACGGTCGGTCACCCCTGCAGGGGCTGTGTTACTCTCATGCTAACATGCATTGTTCAAGACGCTGACCTGCTGCTCGATTCCACACAGCCGTAAACTAATTATAATTCTTCACGGTCGAACAGAGTTTGAATGGCAGTCATAAAAAGAAATGCATTGATGAGATATGCATAGTAAATTGTTATTTTTTACAGCATGACCTTCCCGTACTAATACACCGCTGTCAGTGCTGATTTCAACTCTCACACGTGCACTAGAAGCCGCCAACTGCAAGGCTGTTCTGACACCCAGTCGGAATTTGTGTTAGCATTTTCCGCTTCCAGGTCATAAAGACTTTCATTACGAACGAAACAACTTCAGCAAAAGAAACAACTTCAACAAAAGAAAAAACTTCAGCAAAAGAAAAATCTTCAGTTCTTGCCCTTCGCCTGTTTGCTGTTGAATAACAAAAATTCAAATCCATGAACTTACACAACCTATCGCTTAGGTAACGAAGAATGGTCAACTGTGAATTGAAGAGCTCGATCCAACGGACATCGAAAACGCTGGATGAGCCAAGCCAGCAAGCATGAAGAGAGGACGACTCACCTCCACAAAAGTTGTGAAGTCGAGCAAGTCCATGTTCTTGAAAGTTTCCATGGAGGTCTTGAAGAAGTTGAACAGCTCCTTGGCTTGGACGGGCTGCTCTCCAAGCTTCTTCTTCACCAGATTCTTTGGTGCCAGCAGCGCCGGAACCAACAGCCGCAAGTGTTCCACAAATTTTTGGTTCAATTCTGTCAAATATTCAAGTTTTAACAAAATGCAAAGCACTAGTTAATGCCTAGAATGTTGACTGAGTATACGCTACGATCAAATTCTACCATATAAACTTCAGAAATTTCTCCGTACAGAATGAAGCATAATTTCCCGAAACAAAAGTTAAACCAGCGTAAAATAGAATTTACAAAACATTTTTATGCAGTTCTGTAGTTGAGGCAACATAACCACCTTTTAGTACAAAGAAAATTAAATCGCACGTGTTATGCATACTACACGTTGTTCTTCTGCACATCATCAAAAACGCAACATATTATCTGAATGAAAATGTTTATTGGCTGTGAACTAAACTACTTAATATTCAGTAAAACTGATAAGATCCACAAAAAAGCACAAACTACTCCAACCTCCACCTCACAGAGAAAACGGGCACAAACGAATTACCAGCTTTTAAATGGCCAAATTTAAAAGCGTAGAAGTATGATGGTAACACGAATTAAACTTCCTGCGTAAGAGAGAACTATACAGGTTTCATACCTGTACGTACGTGTTGGTCACCTTTAAAATTGTTGTACAGAATAAATGCACAGCCTACGGAAACATTACATCCTTACAGCAACTAACAATCAAATCAAAGGAGATAGAAAAGGGACTTCCAACCTCTCGGAGTATAGCAGACTGTAAAACAGAACTTAATGCTACAACACGAGTTAGCGCTCTCTCATACATAGTACTGGTCATGTGAGCACGTCTGCATTCAAATATATTTCAACCATAGCAGATAATCTTACGGAGCGAGTGGTGACAAAACATGAAACCGGATGGGTTTATTTTATAATTCAGCAAAATCTGGCCGTCGTGTAAATGAGAAATAAAGAAGTCATTTGAAGTTCGGACCATGTTGCTGCAAAAATATTGATCCTGCTCTGGAACGAGTACTACAAAAAACACAGAGATGGTAGACAGCAACGTACGACCATTTCAAAAGCAGAAATACATCGATGTTCATTTAATGAAGAGGAAATACACGGTGACCACAAAACAGAATACTTATGAAAGTTGAGTAAGAATATAAATTGAATTTTAGAATAGTCAAACTCGCTAGAATCAATCAAAGTTTAATCAGTTAACAACCAATTACGGTTTAGGGTAATGCTTTTCATCGTTATATTTGTATGCTATGAAGCCAACTCGATGTCTCTGAAACACCGTGACTGGCATACGCATAACAAGCGTCACGAGTAACAGGGTACTTGTAACCAGAGAAGAACGCAAATCTTGGGTCCCCAGCGCTATTGAATGATCCAAGTGTTACCATGAACGAAGTGTCAACTTTCTAGAACTATTTAATCGTTGTTTTTGAAAAGTCGCCGCATTTAGGCGACGATTGGTTAAAGTAAAAGTGAAAAGAATGAAGTTGTACCATCGTGGACAGACGAGTGGCTGCAAATTTTTCTTTTCTCTCAGAATTATCTCTGCTCACGACATGGACAGTACACCAACATTAAGGTTAGGAAATTGTGCACTGCTGCAGTCAAAGGATGGCTTGCATTGAAAAACCCATGCCACTAGAACTACTCTCAACCGTTACTTTCCTCATATTCTTCTAGAGGCTGTCCTCGACTGGCGTTGTTTTCTGACTTAAAATTTTGTTAGAACAAAACAATTCGAAAGCATCTGATAGTCACACTTTATGCAATTGGGTGCTCAGTGACAGGTAACCACAGAGTGAATGTAACAATCACATATTTAACTTTAATCAGACGATTGTTTTTTCGCCCCTAGTAAATTTTCTGTATGACAGTAAATTCTCTGAACCCACTGGCAATGCGGCCATCGAAGTCTTCTTCCTCGAGAGCTTCGAGGCCAACGTGTGGCATGAGGTAGCAGCTGAGGTCCTCAAAGCACTTGCGCACGTCCCTCCTGACGTCCTGATGCGTGGGGTGTTGCTCCTCCTTTATCTGCCACCGGAGAGACCATCAATTAACCAGAGAAACCTACACACAACACAGTGTAATTGCACTCATGCTCTGTTCCAGCTTCTTTGTATATTTCTTCCAAACAAACAGCCTTTTGCTTGAGCTCTTAAACGGTTAATCAAATTTGTGGTTCAAATAATAATCTATATATTAATACGCTTACGACTATCGTACCTGTGCGTCACACCCTTCATTGCGGTATCTATTATACGGTTGGGGTCGGGTCACGTTACATTACGTTACTTTGGGTTGGGAATTTTATGAATGTTTTGGTTTTAGAATTTTTTTCCATTTTTAATTTTTTAAATGGTTTAATTTTTTTTATATTTTTTAAATTACTTTTTAATGTTTTCAATTTTGTAGATTTTCAAGAGGTTTAATTTTTTGAATTTTCGAAATTTTTAAAATTTTTGATATTTTGTCAGTTATTTGAATTTTTTGGAATTTTTGAATTTTTTCAAATATTAAAAAGTACTGCTAGCGTGTCAGTGATACCGAAAATGCCTTACTTATGTGCGAACCTGTACTATGCGGCCCCATGAAATTGCGAATTTTTGAACGTGGCCCTTGCACTGAAAAGTTTGCCCACCCCTGATTTAAAACAATGGAGCAGAGAATAAGAGAACAAAGAAAAGCAGCAAGAGAGCGACAGAGAAGAAGCCGACAGCGCTTGCGAGAAGACGAAAGGCAAGCAACTCGTGATAGAAGCAGACTACGAATGCAACAGCGAAGGATGAATATGAGTCAGGAGGAGCGAGAATTGCATCTTCAAATCATGAGAAATAGAGATTAAGAAAGTTGAAATGGTATGAATGATGTGGAGAGACAGCAATTTCTTGGAAACAGGAGAAACAGAGACCATGAAAGAAGAAATAATAATAATATGGAACACCAGATACATTACACTGGAGCCATGGATGTCCGATATCAATTTCGCGGAGCTTTAAGATTCCAAAGAGAACAACTAAATTGTTGTCATAATGGAAAAGTTTCACTTCCTCCCCTACAAGAATACCCCGAAAATTTGAGATTATTCTTTGATGCCGACGGTGCAGAAGGTTCTAATTTCAGACAGAATATAAGAAATTATAATTCTGCATTTGCTTTCGCATCTTTAGGTGCAAACATTAGACCGCTTCCAGGACGTGGACCGTATTGTTTCCGTTTACAAGGTCAAACTTACCACTACGCAAGCAACCTCCATGCAGATGACCCTTAAGAGAGAAGATACGGCCAGCTCTACTTCTTAGAAACCAATGAGGCCATACAAACTAGAGCAAATGCGCACGAAAATGCCAACTGCTTAGTATCTGTTTTTCTGGAACACTGAACTAACCGTGAATTATTCGCGGGTTCTGCTAGTATACCTAGTGTTACACATATGTGCCAATACGTAGCCACCGTGTTATAGCACTCATCTTTACGTACATCAGCATTCTGAATACATCCCATTCCTTAAAATGTGTAGGAACATCTTGAATAACAATCACTTTTCAGAACTTGTACAATACAACAAGGTTTATCCGAAGGTGAATTGGACCAATTCAGTAACTCTTGCGAAAAAATCTCACATCTTCGTAGTTTTGATTTACAGGCCCATTGTGTTGACATGCATGCGTGTTCCGACGGACAAAATGTGATTTTAGACAACACAAATAAGACAGTAATGTCCCCGGGATTCAAACACCCTTTTAACTCGAACAAATTCCAGTCCGAACACATTTGGCGAACAAATTTTGTTCTCCAATCGGAACGAGGTCTTACAATCTGAACATAAAAAACACATGCCGGCCGATGGCACCGGGCAAACACTCTGTCTAAGCGCTACAATAAATTTCACAGCTTCCTGCTTCAGGATGAATTGAGTGACCTAGTTCTAGTTCTCGTATCATAACAAGGACTAGAGAATTAGGAAGCTCATAAAATTAATAATTTCATGCCAATTTTGACGTCCAGTTACAATAGGTTAAATAGGTTCATATTGAAAATTTCAAGAACATCTTTATGAACATGTTCTTTAGCAAGCTATTGTTAAAATAAAACAAGGAAAGCACAGAGCCCAGCACGTCAGTGTAGGCACTCGCCTCCAGTACAGAGTCCAGCACGTCAGTGTAGGCACTCACCTCCAGTACAGAGTCCAGCACGTCAGTGTAGGCACTCACCTCCAGTAGAGTCCAGCACATCAGTGTAGGCACTCACCTCCAGTAC
>VCRD01002368.1:67583-90547 GCA_006783055.1 Trinorchestia longiramus | reverse complement strand
ACACCCCATGCTCTACACCTCATGCTCTACACCCCATGCTCTACACCTCATGCTCCACACTTCATGCTCTACAGTTCATTTTCTACACCTCGCTCAAACATCGCTTGCAACTCCAGATTTTTTACACCTCAGTCTCAACATGTCTCTTTTTCTTTGCATTCTCTCCCCTTCGTGATATGCGCCTTACATGTTACTACTCGTTTTCTACCCTTCGTTTTCTACCCTTCGTTTTCTACACTTCGTTTTCTACACCTTGTTTTCTTCACCTCGTTTTCTTCACCTCGTTTTCTACACCTTATATTCTTCACCTCGTTTTCTTCACCTCATTTTCTGCACCTCACTTTCTGCACCTCATTTTCTACACCTCATTTTCTTCACCTCGTTTTCTACACCTCGTTTTCTACACCTTGTTTTCTACACCTTGTTTTCTACACCTTATTTTCTACACCTCGTTTTCTTCACCTCGTTTTCTACACCTCGTTTTCTACACCTTGTTTTCTACACCTCGTTTTTTTACTTCATTTTCTAGACATGGTATTATGGAACCCAGAAACAAGGCTTGGCTCTCAGTGTTACTGCAGAGCAACACAGGCACACAGGCAGGCATCGTTGCTTCATCAGTTGTGACGCACACGTGAAGTGTTCTGCTATTTCCGGTGCACGTGAATGTCATTGTGTCACGTTCAGGGAACTGCAGTGAATTATCTGTAGATTAAATTACGTGTTGCGCACGGGTAAACCGCTGATTTGAACTACGCTCAACTACATCACGTAGTACAGTATCACACAGTACAGTATCACACAGTACAGTACCACACAGTACAGTACCACACAGTACAGTACGGCACAGTACAGTACTACACAGTACATGGGACCGGGTTTTCAACTGTCAACGCTAACACCTTGCCTCCAATGACACAGCTTCCAGCAACTGTTCCCGTTTTTCTTCCTGTGACGAGGTAGAGACTCGTAGGGGTGCTAGATGAGCTTGATGGAAGATAGTGACTGTGCCTGAGGAATTATAAAGTATAGACTTACAGTATGCCTGTGAATATGCTAATTATGTTCAATTATGTACTCACAATTCTCTGATACATTCACTCTTTGATGCATTCTTGTACATTATTTCTCTTTCAAAGTTACAATGGTGCTTCAGTGTTACTGAAGGACTATACCGAATACACGTTTCACATTTGAACGTATAAGCAAACAGATATGACATTCAATTGTGCTTTTGAGGTCCATTCACTCACACAACAGTCAAATCTACGTACATCTCCAGTCACTGCATCTATCAACAGTTTGCAGCGTATTGTCACTTTGCACCACACAGTCATGCACCTTACACCACACAGTCATCTTGTACCCCACAGTCACCTTGCACCACACAGTCATGCACCTTACACCACACAGTCATCTTGTACCCCACAGTCACCTTGCACCACACAACAATGTTACCTGACACGTCACTGGACACGTGATGTTACCTGGCACGTCACTGGACACGTGATGTTACCTGGCACGTCACTGGACACGTGATGTTACCTGGCACGTCACTGGACACGTGATGTTACCTGGCACGTCACTGGACACGTGATGTTACCTGGCACGTCACTGGACACGTGATGTTACGGCTAATATTGCTGGTTTTCTCATAAGAATTCGAACGAAGACAAATTTCTATCTACTTGTGTTTGTTGTTAATTATTACTAATATTTCATTTAATACGCAAATTAAGTTTCAATGCATTAAACCTTAATGTATTTTCCTTGAATGAAGGTAGCGGCCATCACTGCGTGCGTGGATTTTCATACAAGAAACATGCTTTGATGCGTGAACACAGCGATAACAATCACTCGTATGTGCTGGACAAGAAAACGATTGCCAACACAATTACGTAAACGACACTCATCAATGTTCTATCACCGACCTGGCAATCATCAATGCACTGTTAAAAATAGCAATCATCAGTGTGTAGTGATGCAGATGACGATCATCATCAAGCAATCACGAACAATGACAATAATGATGAACAGACAACAATAGTCACCAACGCTACGAGACAAAGATTGCAACTGTCACATCCTCTCTACGATTGAGCAATCGTAGGTACCTATCCGATTGAGATCACTAAAACTAACCTGCAATCAACAAATGTAAATAAAATCAATCATAACTGTAATCTTTCGTGTTTCACTGGAGATGTGGTTGCAGCACTTGATCGGGCGATGACTTTTCCTTCCGTATTTTATGGAAATAACTGAAATAAGAGCAAGAAAGTCATCATTAAATGAATTAATTCCTGTCATTAAATTTTAGGATTCAAAGGCATTGCTTTTACAATTTAAAATCTTTTCTTTAATGGAATGAAAGTTTATCTCGAAGCTGTACAACATACACGCGAGAACATACAATTTCCATTGCATCATGGCCGCTGCCTCGATTGTGATGTAAATCTAATGAAAACAATGGTAATTTTCCCTTAGAGTTTCTTCAGACTTGACTTTCATTTCTACTTGTGGTTACCTGCGTTCTTATCCTAACTTCTCAGTAATTAAGAGATAGTTTTCATGTTCGTATAAATGTGCCCCTGTTACCTGTACTTCATGCATGACATGCAAAGGTGTAGCTGAGGAAAATTATTTGCTATACGAAAGTTTTTCCATGTTTAACCGATGCACTCTGATGGTATACTGCAAGGTGACTGGTCATGCTTTCAAGCCGTGTTTTCATATCATATTTCCAACGTATTTGTATGCCATATTTTCTATATTACGCCACATTTCCCTACACATTTTTCTACGTTTATAGAATTATAGAAGTATTTTTTATCGGTTGTGAGGACTTTACTTGCGCTCAGATTTTTCAATTACATTTAATTCGAATAAAAAACGAGAGACCTTAAAGCCTTAGAATTTTTATTTTGCTCCCGTTGTGAAAGTGAAAACTAGAGACATGATCTCTAAAATTATGATGATGTACATGTATTATCACAATGATTATGTGTACCTGGTACATGTCTCCATAGACGGTTAATTTATGAAGACTAAGCTCACATTTACGGGTTGTAAAATTCTGCAACTCTTCATCACGAGAATGCAGTCTGATTAATTAATTTACCTGTTCACACAGTTCAAACTATGTAATCATCTGTTCATTAAATGCATATTTTTGCACTTAACGGATCATGGCAATAATCAATGATCGGCATGGGACTTGGTTAGCAACCCAAGAATGGACCAAACGGTTCGCTCCTGCATGCCATCCATATTCTATTCTACAAGCTGTCCCTGAAATCGTTAGCTTCTTTTGTATCTCTACGAGTTCACAATCACATCATGTCTAAACAAGAAACTAGGCGGAAAACATGATTCAAAACACCTAGTGAACTCTATATAGTAAGTGCATGGATTGATGATTGAACACGTAGATCTGTGCAAGAACTGCACTCAGTGTACGCTACTCAGTCAACTGAAGCAGGAAATGACTCGGTCGCAGCAACTCACGAGACTGCACTTTGTGGACGCACTCAAGTGCATTTCAGGTCAATAACTCAGGTTAAGAAGTTTTATTTAATGATATCAGTTATTATGAGTTATTTTATTGAAGGAATTATCAAAATCTAGACGTTTTCAGAATTATTTAAGTGGAACCTTGTATTATGAAGGATTTTTGGAACTTCGAATGACCACCTCTATGCAGGTCAACATACAGGGTTATCTAACGCTCAGTAGAACTTGTAGAACATTATTACATGTTCTCTTACGTGCCATGAAACAGTCATATTTATCCTTGCAAAGTTGAATCTTTTCCTTGCAGTTAAACATTAGCCCAGTAATGACGAGCGGCTCCATTTGGAACCAGGGGAGAAAAATACATATTTTAACTGTATTATCAGGTATCGATTTTAGTGGGTTAATTGGTTCAATACAAAGCTTGTACATTTTCTAAACAGGTTTGGTTCTTATACACCGGTTACACCATGTTCAGCTGGCCTTGAAAAATTGCAAGGGAAGGGTACATCCAGTAAATAATTCTCGTCATTAATGGGTTAGTTCGACAACTAAAGTTATTTCATGTAAAATATGACCCTGTCTGTACCAATAAAGTGAAGTGGTATCTACTTTTCATATTGAAAGCCAGCAAGATTGTGCTACTTCAGTTGTTTTTAAGACTACGCGTTGTGTTGAGAGGTAGAAGCAACACAGTACACTACTACAGGGTATATAACTATTAACCTGTATACCAGTATATATACGCTGTATAACTATTGCCCGGTATACTAGTACAGTGTATATAAGCCTGATTGTTTGCTAGATTAACGATGCATACCGATGTTTACGCTGCAACCTATTATATTTAACGGAAACGTAAGAACATCAGCGTAAAACTCAACTTGACTTCAGACAAACAATATATTAATTTTTGCCACTAGAACTGTTCAACGATAACGTTCTAATGCACTTGTTCATTGCCAGGCTTGTGTGAACACGTAGTTTTCTGCATGCACGATCATCACTTGGTATATATGCAGTAATGTAATATTCGTACAGATTATTATTACAGCATTTATATTTTATGTGATGGATGCGCTCGGGATAACCGTGGTTACCCTGATCCTTGAAGACAACATAAAAATAAATGCAAAAATAAGCACCGTGAATGCACCGGAAATAATAATAAATGCGATGTTTCCGGTGAACTTTTAAAAGTGCCCCAGTCATTGCAGTACCACTCATATCATAACAAACAATACATTGCTCTATCATTCACTGCATTTTCAAATATTGTAATATAATTCACTGCATTAAAATTGAATACATTATCATTTATTGCATTATTATTCATAACGCTATTTCTCTCTCGTCAAATGATCATGTAATATTCATCAGATGATTGAAAAAACGACAAAATTTACCCCAACATTCATCATCAGAATTTCACATCGGATAATCCAAATTTCGTGTGGTGTACTGGCCTGCCATCACGACTATGAGGTCCACACAAACAAACAGCAGCAGAAAGCTTCATTTGAACGTCGAATAAAGGACGATAAGATTCATTTAGTGGCACTATGCTGTGCGGGTCGTAAAGGATGATATCCCGCCGGTCGCACGCCGCCGTCACCGTCGTAAGGTCAGCGACGCGTGCAGGCAATGACGTCACTTTAATTAAGGCGGCGGCAGCAGTTGCACTTCTCCTGCCCTCCAAGATTTGATTGCTGCTGCGATGCTGGCGGCCTGCAGCGTCATCTCTCAACACCGCCAATCACTCATCCCGGCCTGCCGCAGGCTCCGCCCAAATCCTTCAATGACGTCACGTATTAGAACCGCGACGTCAGGGTTGTTGCAACCAATCACCACACGATAAAAATCCTAGTCCCGCCTTCCGGTTCGGTGCCCGGGCACGTCATTAATAGAATGGGCGAACCAGAGCGGCGCTTGCAAGAACACTCCGCCTATTTTTGATGACGTGTCGCGTTCAAACACGAATCAGAAAGTGGCGTTGCCCCTAGTCCGTCCCTCGTGCTGTGACGTAGGCCGTGCTTGAGATTACTCAGGCAGCCTGCCAAAGGGTTAATGTTGTGCTTGGTGTTGGACGTGAAAGATAGCAGCACGCGCGCGTGTGTGTGTTGTGGGTGTTGCGTAACTCATGTACTCATCCTACGTATTACACAATACCGTTTCCTGACCGTGCCATACTACAGTGACCTCGAAACAAGTGTAAATTGACAGAATAAAAGTTAGGAAGTGAGATTTAAAATTAGTACGTAATGTGTTGAGAATTCTCAGAAGGAGGAACGGTTGTGCGGAGAGTAGTTTTCCTGAAGGGTTGAGTTCTGCTAGTGAGTACAGCGTCCACCTGGCCACACTTCCTTACTCAGTTTTCCGTTACTCAGCTTTCCGTTACTCAGCTTTCCGTTACTCAGCTTTCTGTTACTCAGTTTTCCGTTACTCAGCTTCCCATCGTCACTCCACTCAGTTTTCCATTGTTACTCAATTCACTGTTACTCATGTAACTTGCTGGGTTCTTCGTTACTCAGTTTGCTAAAACCCACTCTAATTTTTTCACTTCATTCATGTGCTGCGACGTTCAGTTTGAAAAATGCGCCTTTTTCTGTTAAATGTTGGTATAAATAATGACAAGTGTGAGAAATGTTGACCCGCTACTCTCAATTAAATTATCAGCAATTAGCTGCTATGAAAATCAATGTTAATTAATTGTCATCATTTGTAAGCGCCTTGTTTATCGAAAGCGTGATCAAGTTTCTTGCAAAATAATTTTCAAACTGAACGACCAAGACAATGAAAATTTCATATATGCTTGACAATGAGCTCTGCATCCTATACATATATCATATTTTCCATAAATTCTTCACCGCCACGTGATATCCTTTTTTCCAGCCTGTGATGAGTATTTAAACATATCCGAATTATTCTTCTCTCAATATCGTCCAAGTTAAGCTTAGGAATTGAAGAGTCGTGATAATTCTCTCTTTAAGAATGAATGCCCTGCGTCACTGAAGTCCACACGATGATCTGAAGTCCACAAGTCTCTGCAACATCATCATGAATAACAACATTTTCGCTCTTAGTCTCGGTATGTATTTGTTCAGCTTTTACTTATACAGTGCGGCAACATAACTATCTTTTTTGAAAGAAACTTCCTTTACAAAAGGGAAATTATGTGGCCACACTTGGTTCGATGTCGTTAATTTACCTTTCATTCATGTCTTTATTTCAATAAACTACTCATAGAAAAGAAAACTACGTTGATTTACGACTTTAGCGTCAATTGCTTGGTATGCATCAGCATTTTCAGTTCATTACGTTCAAACGATTGCTCGAGGTTTTCCAGTTGTTTGTATGTACACAATAACTATGTGCCTACAGATCCCAGGGAGAAAAGTCCTATGGTAGTAAGACGAGTTGTGTTGTTTATCATACTATAAACATTTTCTCGAACAGGTAAATTTGTTTATTTTCCATTTAGTGGTACGAGTTCACAGCCAAAAGCGCATTCTGTGCAAAGAAAACATCGTCTGATGTTTCACAAATAATTGCTTTAAAACAAAAGGGGAAAAAACCATTGGAGTAAGCGCGTATCATTTAGACAAGATTCATTCCTTTATAAAGGAACCATCATTAACTCTTCGGAACTTTTTCGACGGGTTTGGAAAACTATAGAACTTAATTAAGAGAAATAAATGCTTTCTTGCTTGTGTTCATGAGGGCTAGTACCTAAAAAATATTAGAATAGAACTCTTTGTACTGATGGCAGCACAAAAGCAAAGGATCGTCAGTCACAGAGACTGTGCTGTTGAAATCTTTGTTTCTTTGTTCATGTGTCGAGGAGAGACTTTACCGTAGCTGCCCATCAAGCGTAAACACGACATGATTTAGGTCATTTTTCTGTTTTTAAGAGGTTGTTGAAGTTATTTTTTAAGATATATGGTACCTCAGTGTTTAGTTTTGTTATAGTTTATGAAATTGGTGTTTATTTTAAATACAATTTACAATATATTTACGTAATCGGCATCGCCTACTTCAACCAATTCTGTAATTGACTTCACCAGAGAACTCTGAATTGACTCAGTTGACTCATAAAGACTTGCTTCACTCAAGCAACACTGGATGACTGCTGTGAAATTCTATGCTCCCTGAGGAGCGCTGGACCAGTGGTTCCTAACCTGGGGTGCATGTACCCCTAGGGCTGCATTTGCTTATCTAAAGGGGTACATTTTATGTTAGTTTATCATTCCTATAACCTAAAACTTCTATTAAAAACCTAGTAGAATTTATTTTTTTGCTAGTCTTTCTGTCATAAAAATTGAAGGGTAAATACTCATCTGTCTAAACACTGAAGAGGTACAAGGTCAGAGAAAGCTTGGGGACCCCTGCTCCAGACGATAAAACTACTTGCTGGTCTAAAGCTCATTTGAATAAGGCAGCATCGTCCTGTGACTACTTTTTTCCCTGTCACTTAAGATTTATTAGATCACTTGAAACTCTGTAATTATAAAAATGTTGAAACTCGTCAGAAGTTTGTCTCATAAAAACACCCCGGATTGTTTGTCAAATTTACGCTTTGAAAACCGTAGAGTTTTGAGTCCTTTTATTCATTTAAAAATATTCTTGTCGAGCTTTTCACTGTGCCATCACTCGTGTTGTACTGTATCTATCATACGGCACCTGCATTACAATACCATGAACATTTTTTAAGTCATGGAACATAAAACTGCCTGTCAATAATTCCGAAGGGGGCGTGAAGAAGTTGCTATGATTAAATTAAATATTTTCATCTGATTTGTTGCATATGATTTTTATGTTTTTACCTTTATATGAAAATAAATGAACAATGAACCAAGAGACAGTGCATTTAGTTAAAAGATTTGAGTGGAATATTAGAGCTCTAAGTTACTCGATTCATATTACACAGATGTCGGTAGAAATCTGAATGTAAAATAAGGTTCTTTCAAAAACGTCAAGAAAAATAATTATAATATGGTCTACAAATATGGCCTACAGGAAAACTGAACATCATGTAATCCTTAATTAATCTACAGGGGAATTTATTAATCCACAGGCATGTAATTCCCGATTAATGGACAGACAAACTGGGTCTCATGGACGTCGGATTTGAAGTTAACGAAAACCAAGTTTTGATTTAATTTAATTTCTTCATAACTTGTCTGCGGGTCAACGAACCTGTTAACAATTATCATGTCAATATAAACCAAATATGAGAACCACCTTGGAATTTTGTGACTGGGAAGGCATGTATGTTCGAATTTGTTTCTACACGTACGTGCTAATTTCAAAAAGAAAGATTCATGTGGCGCACCCTGGAATTTTCAGCGTAATAAATTCAATCCGTACATTTTTGGATTCCGTTCCATCTTATGTGTTTCGTTTTTGTTGTCATTGTGTGAGAATTCTAGAACAGTGCAAGTAAATTAATTTATTGTTGTGAATTAATGTTGCTTGCAGTCCCGTGTTGTGACCGGCACAGTTTTCATGTTGAACTTCAAACTCAACAGTTGACTGAATTTCATTAAAAATTTGAACGTAAGCTTCTATAAGAGTGCAGGCCTAGCAAATAACTGGCAGTTGGCACATGTACAGCGCATGAATTATATTAGACTTAACGGCTGTGGACCGTTAATTACTTCACCACAAATAAAATAAATTACTTAATTAAATTTCTCACAGCTTTGCACATGCGTACATATACAATCTTTTCCTATCAATTTAGAAATTTAGTAGACAAAACAAGTGATAATTAAAATTTTGAATAATTACCTTAGCAACTAATATTGGTTGAAAACAGTTACGAACAAAACTCACCGAATAAATAGAAAATTACGAAAAATAATTTATTCAAACTAACGAAGCCTAGGAAATACTGGCCATAGAAATTATGTACTCAGACATAATACGAGTGTTTGATGGTTTTTATTGAGGGTTTTCTTACAATTAATATATTTAGAGATTATATATTTCATGGTTCAATTGCAGCAGCCCCTAATGCACCATGACTTCTCGAGGTGCTAGTTACCGTTGACCATGAGACCACGCATTACCTGTAATTTATTAGAGTACATACAAGTCTTGCACATCCTCAATCGCACTTCAAAATCCTTCGGTTCACGTACAATTAAACAGGACATATCAATTGAATTAGTTATTAATTTTTTTATGATTCATATGTTTTTTGTAGCCATTATGAACGAACTCATAAATCTGTCATCGCCTGCCTTAACTAATTAACTAACTTAACCTTGACTGTAGCACACCGAAGCCCCAAATTACGTCATGCGTTGTGTCTCTTACCAGCGTGATATATTCGTCTGAACTTCCGTCACACCGTAGAATAATTATTTCTCAGACTTCATTAGTTATAATTCTCGGTACGAAAAGCAGCTCTTTATGAGTCAGCGTGATGCTATGTGGATGGTAACTCGAGTCCATAGCAGTCATCGCCAGCGGCATTGTCCAATTTGACCCATATCGAAAGAGTTCTTTTGTCCCTCGGTGACCTCAATGACGGCAGCGTAGATGTTGAGCGTTGGTGATCCTTTTTTTAGACTCTGTAGACACAGAATGTTGCAAGCAGCGTCAAAGTGAAGAAACTGTACTAAAAGTCATCAAGAAACACACAACACGCGTCTCTAAAACACCTCAGCCAACATGCTTTGTGCAAAACCGGGTTGTTACGAAGCTGTCGTGCTAGATAATCAGTGTTGAGTATTGAATGTCTAGTAATGGAGGAAATATTGACTTATTTTGACAAACAACACAATCTTTGCACGCCCATCTGAAGTACGCAATACTGAGATTCCTTATTTCAAATACCAGGAGCATAACTGACGCTAACTCTTGCTGCAACATTTACGCCTGAACTTTTTAGTGATTAGAACGTGAAATCTAGTCATATTTATGGTAACCACTGCTATTGTGTAATCTAGCAATGCTTCTGTGTATTTTGTAATAGATTTATCACTATTCAACTCAAGATTTATTCCATTTAGGTGAAGAAGCATTCGATACATCAGAAATAAAACTTTTTGACATTTCTTCTGTATGTAACAATGAACACAATTATAAATTATACCAACTTGAAGCTTACATCATAGCGAGTATATTACTACTCGAAAAGTTTTCAAAAATCTCGATAGAGATTTTATAACAAAAGTATAAAAACACTTGGCTAAAAAGTATTCAATACATAATGCTAAATTTCTGTTAATATTTTGTTGCGCATCCCCTGTTTACTACAACAGCATTCAACAGTTTTCAACTCTTTGATATGAGGCCTTTGCACTTACTAGGAGGAATGTTTGCCCATTCTTCCCAGCAAATTTCTTCTAAATCATGCAAGTTTCTGCGGTTTCGCTTACCAATTCTAACTTTTAGTTATCTCCATTGATTCCCCATTGGCTTCAGGTTCGGAGATTGAATGGGAAACGGATAACACCTTTACCTTGTTACCTACAAACTATTTTATAGTTGCTTTTGCAGTATGCTTGGGGTCATTGTCTTGCTGGAATTCCTAATTTTCTCCCAACTTCAACATGTCAAATGACTGGAAAAGATTTTCCGCTAGAATATCACAATACATGGCCCCATTCATGCGTTCTTTGATGATATGGAGATTGTCAGTGCCATGGGGCGAAAAGCAGCCCCTAATCATTGTTTTTCCCCAATTTTAAGAGAAGGGATGGTGTTTTTGTTTGAAAGCCTCATCGTTCTTTCTCGACACACGACGTTGATAATTATGATTGAATAACTATATTTTAGTCTTATCTGAGCAAAGGATATCATTCCAAAAGTCTTCTGGCTTTGATAAGGGGATATTTTCAAATTATATTCAAGCTTAAACCTGACGTTCGGTCAGATGAGGAACTTTTCTGGCTTTGTAAGATCGAAGTCCACATTCTCTCAACGCAGTTGCAGTACGATGAGAAACCACTGTTCCAATTGCTTCTAATTTTTCTACTAATTCTGTTCGGATAGTTTGAAAATTTTTTGAAGCGATTCTCATCAGTTTATTCACCGCTCGGATCGAAATTTTCTTTGGAGCTCTCGTTCGCAGCAGATTTTTAGTCGAATGACGTACCTTCCACTTCCGTAATATTGATCCCACTGTCAAAGGAAGCAGATTAAACTGTTTTCCAATGGCCCTATAGCCTTTACCACTTTCATGGGCACCGAAAATTTTATTTTGGATGTCTACACTGTGTTCTTTGGTCTCGGCATTGTTGAAAGAAAGTACATGATAACAACACACTGCACTTGTTTTAATCGTCATGTAAATAACACTGATTGGATGTTCCAACATTTAAAGACACTTAGAATTGACAATGAATACTTCTGAGATACATAAAAATACAATATAATGCAAAATTCAGACAAATATGGATGAAACAAAATGTATTTCAGCATTATGTATTGAATACTTTTTTGCTTAGTTATTTTAAATTTTTTGTTATGAAAACTCTTACGAGAACTTTTTAAAAACTTTTCGAGTAATAATATACTTGCTACGATGTATACTTTAATTTGTTATAATTTATAATTATGATCATTGGCACATACAGAATCAATATTAAACAGTTCAAATTTTCAAGACGTATCGAATACTTATTCACCTAACTGTATAACTTAACAGTTACTCCTCTAATTGAGCCATGACTTGGTGTACAGTCATACTGATTACGTACGACGCTAACTGTCACTGCATAAACTGTGTGAGGATATTACTGAAGGCACGCTTGCAGACACAAATCATCAGTATAATATTGCGCCAGTGCGTGTTGTGATATTTAATGTCACGTGGAATCACCTATCAGTTCCCACTAAGCTCAGTTATTAATATCAATTAAATCAAGTAGCACCTACCCACTTTACTGAGTAAGTAATATAGATTAAATCACCTAGCATCTACTTACTCAGCTAAGTAATTAATATAAAATTGAATCACTTAGTAACTTCGCCCTAATCTGAGAAATTCCTCTAAAATCTAACATTTCATAACAATCAAGAATAGATTAAACTTTGCCTTCTTGCATACGTATTATTTAGTTGCGAACTGAAGGTGAACAGTTGCGTACTAGACAAGGCATTGTTTAAAATTGATATGGGCACATAGCTTTAAAATGGCGTCCCATCAGCATAAATAAGTGGACTCTGAACCCTTCCACAATGCTGCGATGCTCCACTTGGTGCTCAACAATGATGTTCATGTAGTCCTACAAATTGTGCAATCCTCTTACAACGTCTGCAACTGACGTATTCTTTTCATAGACGCGTTGTCATTTTAACTTGAGGCTGTTTTTTCAATACACGCAGACGATGGTAAATGGATCGTTGGACGAGATGTCGCTCGGCTGCTTTATTTTCCCATGCTGCAAGCTACTTCACCAGCAGCCATGCAGTGCAATGCTAAAACTGAACGCTTCATACATGTATGAGCTGCATGTAATTCAACTGAACACTACACATGAGCCGCATGTAACTCAACTGAACACTACACATCAGCCACATGTAACTCAACTGAACACTACACATGGGCCACATGTAACTCAACTGAACACTACACATGGGCCACATGTAACTCAACTGAACACTACACATGGGCCACATGTAACTCAACTGAACACTACACATGGGCCACATGTAACTCAACTGAACACTACACATGGGCCACATGTAACTCAACTGAACACTACACATGAGCCACATGTAACTAAAGTGCAAAAAAGCTCACACAGACGTGGCTGCTGCGTAAATAGCTACTTAGGTAACACCATATATGTAGTAAAAAGCTAAGTAATCGCATTAACAAACACTAAAAGTTTCAACAACCACCTTTATAAACTAATAAAAACATATGTATACGTTTTGTTAAAGAAACATAATGTTTCAATGTGTCTACACAGATACAACACAAACTGACAAGTAATGTTTTTGTCTTCGTGTCATTTATTTTATACAAACTTTTTGTGATGCCTATTAAAGAAATCTTTCACGCCAATAATACACTGCATTTATACAGTAATGCAGTCCGGATGATATTCACAGAGCGACGTGAGTCCAGAATTGCCTGCCATTTTCTCCCTTGCCGAAAAATGTAAAAAAATCTCTGTGCGCTCGCGCAAGTCTTAAAATATTCATTCAGTTCAGAATTAATGCCTTTTCATGCTCCAAATTTACAGGGAAAAACTTTTAAATTGGTCATTCATCTGTTTATTACCCACGGGGAAAAATACTTGTATTAAATTTAAGTTCAGTGGATGTGTTCATTATAGAAAACGACATCCCTTCAGTTGTGGTCTTCCACACCGGAGGTCATCAAGAAAAACTTCTTCATTTCGGACTTGAGAGTCTACAAACATTTTCCCCGTAATTCTAAACATTTTTCCCGTTATTCCAAACATTTTCCTCGTTATACCAAACATTTTCCCCGTTATTCCAAACATTTTTCCGTCATTCAAAAAAAATCCGTTATTCCAAAGATTTTCCCCGGTTTTCTAAACATTTTTTTCCATTATTCCAAAAAAAATCCGTTATCCCAAATATTTTTTCCAGTTATTCCAAACATTTTTCCCGCTAGTCGAATTTGTTTTCGTTCACTACCTGGGAAGGACTTCGTTTGCAAAATATTGTTGCAGCTTCTAGATAACTTTTATGAGCAGGTCCTGAAAAGTATTCAGAACACGCAAATTGTATATTATTTTATGTTGAAAAATAATCAATAAAAATTTAAACGCCACTTGAGCTGTCATTGCTGTCACTAGTACAGTCTTTATGTTGCTATTGCTGGCACTGCCCCTGCCGTCACTACTCCTGTCACTGTCCCTCTAGCTGGCACTCCTCGTACCTCCCTTGCTCCTGCTGTCACTACTCCTGTCACTTCCCCTCCTACCTCTCTTGCTCCTGTCAGTAGTGTCATCTGGTGCTGTCACTAACTTGCCCCTCCTGGCACTGTTTAGTCTCCCTGCAGCTGCCGTGTCGTGAGGTCGTGCACAGCTGCTGTCCAGTGGCCCTGAATGGCGGAGCTGTTCGCTCTCCTTCACGTGTGTGGCACCGGCATGCTGTATTTGCAGCGCTGCTGCCATAAAATATTAATAAGCAGAGTGAAAATACCAAAATAAATTTGTGAAATGCAGCAATAAATTGCGAAAATTCAACAATTAATTGTGAAAATACGCTTATAAATTGTGCAAAAATAAGAAAATATGACGCGCTATGCAAAAAGCAGCAAGTGGACGTTTTAATTTACGGTTTTCCCAATTATGGGGAAGAATATGTTAGTAATGAAACAATTTTGGTGAAAACTGTGACAGTTAAAAACTACGAGATTTCACTGTAAGATGACAACAGTAGCTCTTCCCTCAGTGTCTAGCAGCCGTGCCAGTATTGTCAAGACTTCTACTTATTATGGTGTACTTATTATGGTCTACTTATTATGGTGTATGCATTATGGTGTACGCATTATGGTGTACTTATTATGGTCTACTTATTATGGTGTACGCATTATAGTTACTTATTAAATTCATGGTAGTTATTTTTCCAGTGATACGCAACAGTGCATGTAATTTGAAAATTGTTGTTCAGTTTTTGTTCATGTACATAATTTCCTTAAACAGAAATTTTGCAAAATATAGTTTTAGTGCGAGATTTTTATACGAATGAAAATTTATAAAAAATATTATGAGCAAAAGTATAATTGAAAAGCTGTGATTTTCCCGTATTTTTTGAAATGTGTTCTAAATTTAATTTTCATAATTTTCCTTTGCGCAAAAAACTCCCGTTTTTACCTGTATTATTTAGGTGCCTATACCCAGTGTACAACCATAAGCAATCAAAACATTTGGTTGACTCACCTACCCACAGTCAGGCCACGACAACCCACACATGGTGAGTCATGAGAAAATCAAGCCGCTCGTGTGGGTGAGAGCAGTTAGGCGTAGGCTGAGCGACTAGGCTTAGCTGTGTAGGCCAGTGGCAGCCTCACTGAAGTGCTCACTGACGCTCGACTGAACTCAGATAGTGGCTTGATAAACTGAAGTGTGTCTGCATGCACACACACACTTACACATGCGTATACACACACACGCGAGGGTACACGAATACACTCACACGTATACAAGAACATATGTACACGCGCTCTTAAACGCACACACGCATATACATGAACCCGCCCACGCACACATGCACACACATTCACGTACATGTATTCATTCGCGCTCACGTGCGTGCGCACAGCATGCGCACATGCGTATATAAAATACATACACGGATTTATGTACACAACACTTCTTACCTGATATGAACAAATTCTGAATATTATGTCTTTTTATAAGACGCAAAACGCTGGCCCGTGTTTATACATGTTACTGCATTCTAATTGAATTATTTCTACTGTAGGGAAGCGTAATTCAGAGAAACGTAATCTGCTTAACCCTAGAATGGTAGCCCTTTATTTCAGAAGCGTGATAAGCGTGTTAACTAGGGAGAAAATGCCCCAGACCACTGTTCTAGGGTTAAATGAATATTGAATGAAAGACGTAGTTTCTACTGATTCTCTTAAATTTCACACCATTTAGTCCCTCATCACATTCTCAATGGGACGTAAATGCGATGTAGAAACTGACATGATGTTTCCTCATCAGTTTCTGACGTGGCTTCTGCTGCTTGACGCTTGAGCCTCGTCATGGAGAGATGCTCCTTCATTTCCATTGTAGCCCCAATAAGCGGCTGACGATCAAATTATAAGGAATTAAAATTACTTGCAAAAAACTAAGGCGAAAAAGATCATGTGCACAACCGCACGAGCGCGTGGCTCGCATCACGCTTCACCAGACCAGCCAATTATGAGCTTTATGTCTCTAAACAATGAGCTTTGTCTGCTTGCACAGCCTCTGCCTTTAACGGAGTGAGCTTTGGTCTTGCCCAGCCTTAGTAATGGTTGAGCTGTTAGGCTTCATTATGAGAGATGGATTCTCTCTTGAATGCAGATTAACTGTGCCATACTCGTGAAATTCTTTACGATGATCAACGTTGAGTTTTTCCAGGAAATATTCAGCGGGTTTTGACCACTAGAAAGTCAGCAAAAGTGAAGGCATTGTATGATGGCGAGGGTGCACGAGGCCGAGGAAATGTTATCGTAATTATTTCTTCACGAGCAAAATTCAGTGTCACTATGCAGATGTAGTGGCTTGTAACTCCAGTTCTTTTAGTTGTTTCTTTATCTAGTAGAAGTTTGTGCAATCGGAAGACGACTTTACTTTTTTGCTCAAAATAATCATGCAAGTTCTTAGTTTTACGTGAATTACTTGAGCACTAAATCAAAATATTAACTTTTAATAAAAAAATTGTCTTACACGTTCGGCAGAAAGTAAAATACGGTAATTTTGGTCATCGTTTGAATCAGGTTTAGCTTATCAAAGTCAATAAACATTCACTCTCTGATTACGAACTACAGGGTGCGGCAACATAACTTCCTTTTTCTGAAAGGAACTTCCTTTGAAAAAAGGAAGTTAAGTTGCTCACCCTGTATTTCGAGTCAGAATAGCATTACATTCGTTATTCGAATGAAACTTCTTACCTCTCTAAATATTAGTCACTGGAACTTATACTGTTCAGTGGAACTTATACTGTTCGGGGCAAAATTCTCTGATCAAAGATTCAGTTTGCACGGACGTCAGTTCGGAGAAATGTGAATACAACTCGACGACATCGTCAATTTTCCTCTCGTGTTTCTTTTCTTTAACTCTCGAAACTCTTTGTTCAGATGAAATTTCTCGCTGTTTGTTGACCTTCTGTCGATTTTCCGTTGTTCTGAGTAGCAGAATTGTGATGGAAAAACTCAGAAGTTGAGCCCCCTCCCCTGTTGTTAGCGTTATTTCATTAAGCTGCCGTGTGGAAGCATCCCTGAACACAAGATTAAGGCCAAAATTAATTAAGTTTAAATTTAAGCGAAAGTAGGCCTTGATTTAATCTCAAACACAGGTTGGCTGCTCGTTCGTGTGCCTGCATCGTGTTAATTTGTGTTAATTAGGAAGGCTTCGTGTGACAATAAAACCTTCATTTGTGTTAATTAGGAAAGTTTCGTGTCACCATAAAAATCTTCATTTGAATTAATCCACATTAAGGATCAAAATTTCCCACTTTTCATCTCCATTTAATTTTTCAACGTGATACGAAATGAAAACTTGTCACTGTTCTATAATAAGTGAAATTTGGGGATGAATCTCCATAGAATTTCCCCCGCTGAGAAACCAATGAAGATTTACAAGTGACGAAAAAATACACAGCGTAGCAAATGAAAGAACTGCAAAAAAACTCGTCATGCCTACAAATCGGTCAGGGATAGAATATTTGTTGAACGGAGTGCCATCCTAACTTGTTCAGCGAATTATAACAATTAATAATTTCATTTCTATATTCTTGGCTACTTATTTTCTTACAACCGTACTCTGCTTCCCTTCTCATGCCTCGGAATAGCTACCCTTAATTTCTAAGGCTGTTTTCACAGCTTTTTACGGCATGTATTTTAAAGAAACACTATTATCAAGTGAAGTGAAACTCGAACTTCTCAGGTCTCCTGGTAGAGTTTCATCACGTTCTGGTTTTTTATTAAGTTTTAATCGAGCAAATTCCAGTCATTTCATTCTGCATGCAAATGAGTTTTTCTGGTCAGCCCCACCCACACTTCCTATTTTTATTGAGTAAAAATTCTTACACGAACTGCAGGGTGCGCTACATGTCTTTACATGGTACAGTACATGTCTTTAGTACATGTACTGTACATGGTGCAGTACATGGTGCAGTACATGTCATCACCAGCTTGGTCGACTATCACCAGCTTGGTCGACTGGTGAGCGAATCTGCTTGCTAGCAGAAAGACCCGGGTTCGAATCCTGCTGCCGACATGGTTGACGCGGCTAGAAATACGGCATGGGACTTGGGTAAACAATCGAATAATTATCAAAGTAATTATCCGACCAAAGAATGGGCCCGAAGGTTCGTTCCCATAGCCTCATTCTATTCTATTCTATTCTATTCTATTCTTTACATGGTGCAGTACATGTCTTTACATGGTGCAGTACATGTCTTTACATGGTGCAGTTACGTGTTGTTCCACTGCGCTCCATGTACTGGAAGGGATTTCATCTACTGGATGAGTGCACCAGTAAGTTTCAAATGTACTGAGCTTCGGGACAAAAAAGCTAAAAGTTTGGATCTAAGCCCCGCATAATTGTGCTATACTACTTGAAATATTTTAAATTATTTTGCTTATATTGAGCTGTGTAAAGTGCTGCGCGTTCAGAGTGCTACAATGCACACTTGCAAATCTACTGTATTATTTATAGTGGCCGTATCCTTTTACAGGATTGAAAAATTCTCAAAATATCACTTCTATTTTTTGTATATTTCTGAAGCATTATAGAGTTACATTAATTTAAATTAAGAATTAGCGTGTGGTATTTTATTGAAGCAATAGATTCTATTCAGTTCTATTCAAGTCTTGTATAAGTCTATTTCTATTCTATTCAAGTCTTGTATAAGTAAATTTCTCAATATTACTCGTACGTTCATTGACTCATTGTACTGCACATGAACTCAGACTTCATCGCTTTAGGCAAAAATAACCAAAGCAGGCTCAGACGTTCACATTTTGGTTAAAATATTCTTGGTAGACTAAGACTTTCGTAATTTTATTTGATAAGAAACGCCTTTTCTCTGCTCCATATTTAAGTCTCCTGCGGTTTCTTTGCATTCCGTGCGCCTGCTGACGCGATCGCAGGATCGATTATTACATTCTTTCTTGCGCGACTTGCAGGGACGTAAAAGAAGGACGGAATAAGGGCAACAGAGGGAGAGAATGGGCCTCCATGTGAGGGGGAGGGAGGGTAGGCCTACTGTCGGTCCGGTCTTGAGGACGATCAATATTTCGCTAGTAGCGTCCACTATACGTCCGTTCTGCGTCCGTACGTCTCTGTCCGTCCTGCGTCCGTACGTCTCTGTCCATACGCATCTGTGTACGTCTCTGTCCATACGCATCTGTGTACGTCTCTGTCCATACGCATCTGTGCCTGTACGTTTCTGTGAGCATCTGTCTTGGAGCAAATTATTTCATTAGCCTGGGCAGGTTTCCAATTACCGTTTGCATGTCACCCTACCACTCTCCTTCTCTCTTATAAATCGTACGAGTTTTTATTCGCTTAAAATGTATTAAGCTAACACATTTCCGTGCGTTTTAACGTCTTTGTAAGAAATTACGCAGTTCTTACGAGGGTTGTTGCTTGAATGCCATTTACACTGAGAAGGAATTTAATCTTTTGAAAACCGTGCGCATAGTTTCGCTTCAGCTTCCCTATAACTAGCTACTTTATCATTCGCTTCTATTTAACGTATTCAGTTAGGGGCTACACGCCCCAAAACTGATCATTAATTTATATAATCCCATGTAGCCTTCAACACGCTTATTATCACCTGATTAACACCTATTTTATTGATCAGAGTTTCATTTTAGCACATAACTGTATAACACAGTCACTAGATTACTTTTCTAAACTTATAAAACACTTGTGGTCAAATTTTCTTATCTGTTCCCTATTTCTTTCTTTTTATGTGTCTCGTAAAAAACTTGTAAGCACCTAGTCGCTCTTTGAACTGTGACGATCATGATGAAAACTTGTCTCAATTTATTAGCTCCTAGTTGAATTCAGTGACGTCAGACCTTTAGTTTAGAAATTCTACTGACGTAAATCTGTTGAAAATTTGCCCGTAAAATTAACATAATTGAAGCAACTAGAAATATTTTATTTTTGGTCGTGCTTAACATTGGAAACAACTCCTAAGAATAAATATATAGCAGCTTGCTCGTACGCAGCAATGATGCGACATACAACTATTCGCTGAACCTAAGTAAAAACGCAATAAAATTTCTTGTAAGCCTTTGCAATTCGTTATGTTACTCGACGCCATTCAGTAGACTTTGATCCATTAGTTGGGAACAGTTTTAGAGACATATTGTTTTTTACCACTGCGTTCACTTATTGCATGAGGACATTTCTACTTTCATTATAGTTGCTCCCCTCAGTACGCCTCTCATGTCTGCGTTGGCTAGCATGCCTATGTCCATCGGCGTACATCATTTCACGTCGGTGGGCCGTCCGTTGAGCCTACGCTTTTCCCTCGAACGGTCACGCGAGGGGAAATTAACAGAGGGGAAACCCTCAGAAAAAACGCGACCAAGCGCTCTAAAAACACCGGAAGTCGGCGGTGACTTGCCTGGTTAAGGTAACTTGTGCGGTCTTTTTGGTCGCTGCCGCAAGCACGTTCATCGAAGCATGAAAATACTTATATTTTCTGATCAGTTGTGGGTGAGATGTCCACTTGCTTCAAAGAACGAAACAAAGTTATTCGAAGTTGTGAGTGAATTCTATCTCTATTAAAAGTTGGAAGTGTTGGTTTAGAGATTAACTTATTCCATCCAAGATATCCATCATGAAACTTGGAGATAAACTATTGATGTTATTCGATTGAATATGTTATCAGCGACTAAGAATTCTATTCCAGCATATTTTAGCAATTGTGATTTAAAAGACTAAAAAGTAGCATATTTATAACTAAAGGTACGTTTATCGAAGACAAAGAGGTGAATGTGATGCATTACGATTTATATTTAATCCTTTCCCTTCAATAATTAAGAAGAAAGTACATTTTTAGGCGCTTCAAAAGGATGTACCGTACCTGGAAATAAGGCGAGAATGAACTTCCTAGGACTGTGTCAGAGAGCAGATGTAACACAGGCAACAGCAGCACCTCACTGCAGCTGTACGCAGCCCTGCATCAGTCTCTGCAGTTACTGCTGCAGCGGTAATGACTGCTGCTCTACTTGCTGCTGTAAAACAACGCTGCAGAGATCTAGACACCTCGCTGTGCAGCTGTACTGGCATCAATGCACAGCTGCAGACGCAAAAATGCACAGCTGCACTGGCATCAATGCACAGCTGCAGCTTGGAACAAACTCCCACCTTGCATGTCACTGAGAACACATCATAAAAAAGTTGCCTCAAAAATTATTCGTTGTAAGTTAGGGGAAGCGTTTCGAGATCGAACAAATAATTTTATTTTAAGTGTAATCGGAGCATTAATAGTGCTAACAATTTCATTGAGCATCACCCAAAAACAGCAAATCAATATGAACTGGTGATTCCAATCAAAGTTCATTAAAGGAAGGGACTTTTCGGAAGTGGGTAATTTAATACCTCGTAAATACGAAGGGTAAATGTTGTCACAAACTATGCAATCTAATTCTAAGTTCAAAGAGAAACTTTCATCAATATGGCACACCTCCCCTAGTCGGGGGGATTAGGGAGAACAGCGTCAAAATGAGTGGGGAGGAGGAGCGAAGGAAGGTCCCTTGAGGATGACAGAGTCCCGGATGTTCTTCCCCAGCTGCTCTTCCCCAAACACGCGTCAAAAATATTACCGCTCTGGACCGGAATAAAAATGTTTTCTTTTCGCAGTTTTCTGACGCTTGAAAAGTTTGAAATTATGCTCATGAAACTTGACTTTACTGGGCTCGTTAATGTTAGATATCAGAACTTTAGTCATCACAAATATCAATACAAGTAAGAAAATTTAAAATTCATGTCCATGATGCCTTTATGAATTTGTTCTCTATTATATACGAAAAGAATTTTTTTCCCAAGATTCAAGTATTTGAAGATCACATGACTTCGTTGGAGATTTTTAATGACCGTGTGTCTCTGTTGTATAGAATGAGTGAGTATTTATTTTCTAATTCAGGATGACATTTTTCAGCGTGCACTGTCTGTATTTTCACTGTCGTCTGGAGACTGCGGTGGCTCATGTCTGCCACGACTTTTCTCGCTTCAAAGTAGCGAGTTGGCGACGGCTAGGGAAGCCCCCTGCAATCAGAGGGAAACCCTCTGAATGTTGCAAGCACACAGAAACGTCCGAGTGAGGGGAGAGGAGGTCGAGGGCGTAGAATGGGGGGTCTGGGGGCAGTACTGACCGACGATCAATAGGCAGGGTGTACTGAGCTGCATTCTGGCACTCACCCCACTTTCCCCGTGGCTACTTTTCCCTCCCCCCACGTGCTGTCTTTCACTGCTGGTTCTCTTGCCCAGCTTTCCCTCGTTCCTAACCTTTCCCCTCGCTCTCCTTTTCCCCAACTCGACCTTTTGGAAGGTGTGTCTGTACTGCAACATTGCTTGTTGGACGGTCGATAATTTTGCCCTTCTCGGCATCCAGCGGCCACGCAAAGAAAGAAATGTAGCGGTACACTCGTGATATAGAAGGACACTCGTGATATAGCGGGACACTCGTGATATAGCGGGACACTCGTGATATAGAAGGACACTCGTGATATAGCGGGACACTCGTGATATAGCGGGACACTCGTGATATAGAAGGACACT